>JAAAKG020178412.1:0-26362 GCA_010014905.2 Druon quercuslanigerum
TTTGTTTTAAATTTTTCTATTTTCATTAGTTTTTTTACTAAAAATGTAAGAGTACCATTTTTTGTTAAAAATGTATCTTTTTTAATTTTAAAATCAACTATAAGGTTAAAAATGTATATTTTTAAAATAATACTATTGTTGTTTTTGTTCAAAGTTGTTTTAAAATTTTTAAACATTTTTTTTAATTAACCTGTTTTATTTTTTGTTACAAATTTATATTTTTCCGTCGAAAATTCATTCATTGAGTCGAAAATTAATTTTTTTATCTGAAAATGTAACTTTTCTATTTTTGGTTAAACATTTTGTTTAGTTGTAATATTTATTTTTAAAGTTGAAAGTTTATTAATTTTCTTGACATTTTATTGTTGAAAATTCATATTTTTAGAAGAAAATTATTTGTTTGAAAATTCTTCGCTTCGTTTGGAAATTAATTGGTTTGGCTAAAATGGAATCATTCGGTTAAAATTTCTATTTTTATTAGTTTTTTTTACTAAAAATGTAAGAGTACCATTTATTGTTAAAAATGATCGTTTTTAATTTTAAATTCAACTATAAGGTTAAAAATGCATCTTTTTGATATAATATTATTGTTTTTGTTTGTTCATTTACTTCTTTGTTTAAAAATTTAAATATTTTATAGTAATTTTGATTGTTTTTTTTTTGTTCAAAATGGATTAAAAAATTTTTTTATTTAAATGTTTCATTTTTGGTTACAAATTTATGTTTTCGTCAAAAATTTATTCATTCGATCGAAAATTAAATTTTTTATCTGAAAATCTAACTATTTCATTTTTGTTTAAATATTTTGGTTAGTTTTAATATTAATTTTTAAAGTTAAAAATTTATTAATTTTCTTGATATTTTGTTGAAAATTCATGTTTGGTTGATAATTTAACTGTTTAATTGAAAATTCGATTGTTTTTTTTATATTAAAAATTAATTTTTTTTAACTGAGAATTTAATAATTTCATTTATTATCGTACATTGTTATGTGTCTAGTCGTTCGGAAAAATTTGGGGTGTTGAAGAAGGAAATGGACTAGTCCCGAAAATATTCATCCCGAATTTCGTGACGACGAGACACTTTGATATTTTTAGTTAAAAATTTATCTATTTTGGAAATTCTTTTATTTGATTGAAAATTTAACTATGTGGGTGAAAAATAATATGTTGTTAAAAATTGTCTTTTACAGTTGATTGAAAATTAAACAATTTCGTTAAAAATTCTTTTTTTTAAGTCAACTATTTTACTGAAAAATAATGTCTTTTGGTTACAACTTATTCTACTTTACAGAAAATTCAATAATGTGTTTAAAAAGCCATTTTTTGGAAAAAGATTCTTTAATTTTCTTTGAAAATCCATCCCTCTGGTTGACATTGTTTTAATTTAAAATTTAATCTGCTTCAGTTAATATTTCGTAAATTAAGTTTAAAATACATCTCTTTGGTTGAAAATTTA
This sequence comes from Druon quercuslanigerum, assembly GCA_010014905.2. Lineage (NCBI taxonomy): Eukaryota > Metazoa > Arthropoda > Insecta > Hymenoptera > Cynipidae > Druon > Druon quercuslanigerum. The sequence goes on from JAAAKG020178412.1 coordinate 1,459, forward strand.
ACAATTTGTTCAAAATATTATTTTTTTAAATTGAAATTTACCCGTTTAAGCTGAAAATTCAACAGTCTGGTTAAAAATGGATGTTTTTTTATTTAAAAATGTAACTGTTTGGTTGAGAGAGTATGAGCGTAATTTTTGGAATGCAAAGAGTTCACACGCTATTACTAAATGAGCTCAAACTTCTTTTTAGAAAGATGTAATCATATTCTAAAATTCATTTTGATGAATTTAAAATACACTAATCTCTCGGTTTCAGTCCAATGTCAAGTGTTGCCGGAAAGTCGACCTTGGCCACAAATCGGGGGACCCGAAAGTAAACAGCCAGGATCGTCTGAACCATTTCCAAATTAAATGCATAATATTGCGCAATATTTTTTTAATAAATCTTTTTTTCTATTTTTCGCAAAACTCTATGAGTTTATGATCGTTTCTCTACAAACACTAGTTGTATGCGATCCTTAGAATATTGTTCTTTCATTTCTAGGGTGACTCAGGTTTAATTTTCGTAATATAAATTTAAGAGAGTTTGCAGAGGACAAAAGTGGCTCTTTCAAATTTTCTAAAGAGATTGCAACGAGGAAATCTTTTCCGATTACAGGATTCTCTTTTTGTTCAAAAGGTTTCTTAATATCATGAAATTTTAAAAAGTCTTTCCTGAAACTTGACCCTTCCCCCTTTTTCTAATATTGAGGTCATTTAGTTTTTGCTTGATGAAAAATCTTTTCTTTCCTTTTATATGAAATTCCGTTCTTATGAATCTAGAAAATTCTTTTTATTAAAAAAAAAATAACTTTGAGTCACAATAAAACTTCAAAAATTCAAAACTGTAAATCTGTTTACCATTTTAATTGAGTGGATACATGAAAAATTAAATAGATTCTCATTTTTAATTTTGTGAATCCGTATTTAAAGTTTTAATTTTATTTCTATTTGCAAGCTTTGACAGTTGGACGTTTTTAAGTCGAATCATGTTAATTGTGTCATTAATTTGAAAAAATTGTTGCAATAAACAAGAATTTTTAAAACAAAGGAGTGTCTAAATTTAAGTAAAAAATGACGAAGGTCTAGGATTTTTGGAAAATCAATCCCTTTTCCAGCTCGTCCAATGAAATTCGAAAAAAATTTAAGGGTTCGCGTATGTATAGACGCGGCTTATAAACAATTTAAAATAAGTTAAAAAATACTTGCAAAATTTTCGAATAAAAATAATTCATTTTGGAAAATTTAAAAAAAATACCTTCTTTAGTATGAATTGTATAGAAAACTGCTCTTTTGTATTTTTTCGGGCATTGTCCGGGCAGAAAAGAGGGTCACTTAGACGTTAAAATTTAAACTATTTGAAGCCCCATACTAATCTTGATTCTATTTAAAAAATATTTACTTTATTTAATATATTATTTATACACTATTTTTGGTCTCCTAAATGAGAATAAAGCTTGTCAGTCTGAAATTTATTTTATTTTTATTTCATGTTTAAAATTTAAAGAAAAAAATATCTCTGAAGTTTAAAATTATTGCCAATTATAAACTTCTCTCATTTCAGTTTTAAGCTTTAAGTTAAATGCCTAATATTTACACCAAACTCGGAGTGCGCGAGTACTCAGTCGAGTATGTTGCGCAAAATTATGCATTCCAATTGGAAGCGTTTCAGACGACCCTGACTGCTTACGTTTGGATCTACTCTGTATTCCATTATTTCGTGAACTCTTTTCGAAATAGGATTGTGACGATTTTCACATATTGTAATGAAAAAAAGAAGAATATTCATGAAAGAAAATTGGAAAATTTCCATGCATGAAACTCTGAAATTCCTCATTACATTCTGGAAAAAAATACAGGGTCGTTCTACTTAATATGCACCATTCGTTTATTATTGTTCAACGTTGACGATGCGTATACTACAAATGAATGGTTTTCATCGAAGCGTCTGACTTTTTCCACTCATGCATCAATCGATTTTTTTTTTCCGAAGAAAAAAACAAATGAATCCTATACTTTTTATCCCGGGATTATTAAAAGAAGTTTTAATTGCAGAAAAAATGGAAATCTGAAATTTATTAATAAAAAAAAGTCTACAGCTTTTATTTTTTAACCTATAATAATATAATATAATTTTTATTTCCTAATAATAAACATTTCCGAGAGAAAATTGTTGGATTAAAAAATATTCGATACTGAAAAATTCTCAACACTAGAAAATTATAAAATTTAAAGAATTAAAAAAGATATTTTCTGCTAAATTATAAAAAAAACATTTTTTATTTTTATATTTTTAGTGAGGTGGAAGGAAGGGAATTTTATTTTTTAAGTTTTTATAAACTGGAAGAGGCACTTATTATGTTTTGAAAATTTTTATTGAGTTGACAGGGAAGAAGTTTTAACTATTTTTTTCTGAATTGGAAGATGCTGTTTTTTATTTTCAGCATTTTTATTGAGTTAAAGAAGCGAATTTTTTATTTTCAATATTTTTTCTCAATTGGAAGAGGGAATTTTTGTTTTTAAGATTTTTGTAGATTTGAAAAAGTGAAAATTTTAGTTTTTAAGTTTTTCCAAACTGGAATCATTTTTATTGAGTGGAAGGGATGAAATTTTGGTTATCAATTGTTTTTTACATTCTCATCCAGAGAAGGTATTAGATTTGTGTAAAATTTTACCCTCCCCTACCCCCCGGTTTTTGTCAAATGTCTGTCTGTGTGTCTGTCTGTAGATTTGAAGTCTATTAGCACGATAACTTTTGAAAGAATTGACAGATTCGATTGGCATTTGGTAAACTTTTTAAGTGTCCTAAAATAAAGGTCAAGTTCGTTAGCCAGCCATTTTGGATAAAAATTCAAACAGTACGCACATTTTGAAAATTTTTGAGACCACTTTTTTTCAAGATTCCAAAATTCTCTGTAGAACTATTTATAGTGCACAAAAAGACAAGCAATTTCTCTTAATGACTGTTTTTGATAAAAAAAAAATTAACAGAGTTATAGCATTTTCAAAATCCAAAAAAAGAAACGAAAATTAACATTTTCAGTCATACAACGCACGATACGAAAAAAAAGTTAAGACAAGAAAAATATTTCTTTTGACACACCCTACAACATTATCGTAAAGACTTTTTGAATTTTTTTAGAAAATCGAAAACTCAAATTTTGACAGCGTTTTTTTAACGTGTCAATAACACTGCGTCTGTTTTAATACGAATGCATGTTATTAATTGTAATAATATAAATTTATGGAAATGATATACAACTTGAGGGAAAAATTTGAGTGCGAAGTACGATATACGTGATGAGAATGTGTTCGCTAAAGCCGAAGGAGCTTTAACAAAAGAGAATTCACTATCATCAAATTACTGATGTCGATGGCTTGATCTTTAGTTTAACAAAATCTGTGAGAATATACAAATACCGAGTCGCGCGCCCTAAGCGCGCTCAAACTTAGAAGGGGCTCTTTTTATATATTTTTTTATTGAGTTGGACGGGATGGAATTTTGGTTTTAGATATTTCCGTTTTAGAAGAAGAATTTTTATTTTGTAGATTTGTATCGAGTTGGAAGGGAGGAAATGGTGGGTGTCAAGTTTTTTTTAACTCAAAGAAGTAATTCTTTTATTTTGAACATTTATATTTTTGTTTTTCTGAATTGGAAGAGCCTTATTTTTTCTCTGGAACATTTTTATTAATTGGAACTGCATTGGAAGAGTCATAATTTGTTTTGAACATTTTTTTTTTTAATGTCGATTAGTTTCAATTTAGACCATTGGAAATTGTAGAACAGGTTTATATTTATAAATAGAAAATTTTCAACTGTAAAATTTATACAAATTTTTAATTAAGCCGTTTAATAGGATTTGATTTAATATTGTTCATTTCTAAACGGCCAAAATCTTCCATTTTATTCTCGTTAATTATTCAGCGTCTACATGCAATATTTTTTAAACTTTAAATACAAAAGTTTAAAATTAAACAAAGTTGCAGTGGCATTTGCTAAGAATTTAATATTCCTTAATTAAACAATTAAATATTTTTAATCGGTCAATAACTGAAGAATTTAAACCTTCCAGAATAGTATATTCCAGATCGTGCCTAATTAGTTGAAACGGTATCTCGTTAAAAGAATTTTTCTTCAAGATGAAAGTTCACAGGCTTCAATATTTTATGACTGCCAGACGATTTCCCTTAATTTTTTCAACCTTGTTCTATAACCAAATGGGAAGATCCATTTATTTTCGTCTCAAGTTTTGAAGACCTGCAAAATTCATGAAATTATTGAGAAAAGCAGTTTTGTAGCCTACTAATACGTTCATTAAGGCCTTGAAACCTCCCTCTCCCATAATGTTACTCCCCACCATTCCCTTAGTTCCCCCTCACACACTTCAGCAATCGCTACCTTCCTCCCTTTCCGAACTTCTTCCTCGTATCTGCCCCCTCTCTCACTTCCCTAACCAACACTCTCCTTCTCATACTCTCTCTCCTAAAATTTCTCCTCTCTACACCTAATGCCCTCATTTCCACTTCCAATAGTACCCTTAGTTTCCCTCTTTCCATACTTCTGTCCTCACATTTCTGCCTGCTTTTCCTACCTTCACTGTCCCTACCTTATCTCCCATCACATCTACTACTTATATCTCACTTTCCGTACCTCTCCAACCCTCATTTTCACTCCCCTCATTTCTACTCCCTTCAAATCCCCTAGTTCCTCCCACGTCGCTTTCCATACTTCTTCTCGCTAGATTTATATCTACTTCCCTTATCCGCATTTTTCCTACTTCCATCACTCATTTTTCTACACTTCCCTCCCTCATTTCTCTGCACTTCCTCACACTTCACCTACTTCCTCACACTGCACCTACTTACTCATCCCAAAATTATACTCCCCTCTCATCGTTTATTTCCTTTCACGTCAACTTACATACTCCCCCTCCCCAAATTTGCGTCTACTTCTCTTACCTGAATTTCTGCTATTTCTACTCTCATCGCTTTCACTGGGCTCATTATTCCTACCTACTTATTCCACGCTCCCCCTCATGCCGCCCCTCATTTACTCACCCCTCTTTATCCTTCATCAACCCTACTTCTCTTATTTCCTTCCTCTTCACCTGCTTTTCGTCCCATCATTTCTACTCCCCTTAAATTCGCTAGTTTCTCTCCCATAACTCTCCACACTCCCCTCTCAACATTTTCATTTATTTTCCCTACCCGCATTTCCCCTTACTTCTACAATTTCCCCTCATTTTCACCTACTTCCCCCTTATTTTCCCCTCAAATGCCATACCCTTTCCCTCATTTTCCCTACTTGCAAAAAATTACAAAGGACGAACGGACGGGCACTAACCGGAAAAACCGCAAAATAGTCGAAATTAAAAATAAAACCAGGAAAATCTGAAAATACAAGCTTCGAGCCGGGAATCAAATTTAAAGTTTTGAAAAATAAAAAAATTTCTTGAGATTTTTGGGGAAATTTAAAATGGTCTTTTATTTTGAAAGATTAATTTTGAGAGAATATTTCACAGCATTTAAAAAGATTCCTTACAAAATCATAAAGAACTTTAAATATTTGAAGGCAAGTTTTCTAATTTTGCAAAATTTCAAAAATATTTTTGAAAAGCGTAGAAAATAATGTGTAATTGTTTTTTTTTTAAATTTTAGAATAAGTTGGAATAATTTAAATATGAAGGCCTACTCGTACCGAAAAAAATCAGGTTATTCATACTGATATTTCGGCACGAATAGAGCCTTCTCCAGCTTCTGATATACTTACCGAAACATTTGTCTATTTGTACTGAAATTGCGGTACAAGTAGCCTGGGCTGATTTTAAAAACTATTTAGAAGGCTTAAAAAATTTTAAATTATGAAAAATAATTTAAAATTTGAAAATATTTAAAAAAACTGAAAATATAATTTTTTGAAAATATGTATAAGAAATTTTGAAATTTTTCGTGAATTTTGAGAGGTTTCAAGACATTTTTCTTAGAATTCCTGCAAAAATTATAAATAATTTTCTAATTTAAAAAGTTAATTTAATAAAAAAGTTAAAAAGCTTTCTAAAAAATTTGAAAAAATCTGCAAGTTCTGAATTTATTTTCAAAGGTTTGTCTAAATTTGAGTAATCGTTAGAGTAAATATAAAACATGTTTGAAAATTGGTAAAAATGTCACCTTTGTTGTTAAGAATAAAATTTTTTGTTTTAAAAATTAATTCTTTAAATTAGGATTTCAACTATTTTGTTGCAATTTCCTCTTCTGTGGCTAAATTCAAATGAAAATTAAAAAAATTAATATTTCTGATTTCGAAAGCTCTTCTAATTCGTTGGGAATTTGTTTTTTGTTTAAATTTTTTTCTTTCTACTGAAAATTCAACTTATACATTTTGCTTGAAAATGGATCATTTTTTATTTGAAAGTTCATGTATTTTGTTAAAAATTCGTCATTTCGGTAGAAAATTAATGTTTTGGTAGAAAATTAAACTTTTTGGTAGAAAATTTAATTACTTGGTTCAAAAATTATGCTGTTAATAGTGAAACTGCTTATTTAAAACTTTTACTATTTTGTTGAAGATTCTTTTTTTTCTTATGAATTCAACTTGAAAATTCGAAAACTTGGTTAAAATTTGAAGTACTTTGTCAATAGCATTTTTTTATGAAGAGTCACAATTTTAGTTTAAAATCCATATGTTTATTTTCAAACATAACTAATTTGCGGAAAATAGCTCTTTTTGCTAGAAATTTCATCTATTTTGTTGAAAATTCAAGTATTTGTTTTGAAAATTACTTTTTTGTAGAAAAATATTATTTTGAGGTTAAAAAAGTTATTATTTCGTATAAAATTCGTCTCTGTTGCTTAACATATAATATTTTTTGTTTAAAATCCATAGGGTTGAAAAATAATCTTTTTCAGTTGAAGATTCAATTATTTTGATGAAAATTGGTCTTCTTTAAAAAATAATTCAGGGGAATAATTTCATATGATTTTCTATTTTAAAAAATGAGTTCTAAGAGAAGATTGGAATACAAATTTCAAAACGTTTTTAATCTTTTTCTAAAATATCAAAAAAATATTAATTATTGAAGAGTCCTTACAAAACAAGACAGAAATGTTATTAATTTTAATAATAAGTTAATTTGAAGAAAAAAATCTGTTCAAAGTTGATTTGTCTTCCGTTTTGAAAAAAATTGTACGTCGGATGAAAACTACAGACTCTATACTTTTTTGTACAGTAAATACTATATCACTATATCACTATATCTCACTTTACGTTATTAAAATAAATATAAACAAAACGAAATTTAAAAAAAGTCAGACTTAATAAACCTCTTTAAAGTATATCTCTCCTCAAAGACTGTAAAGTTTTTTGAACATTAAATTCCAGATCTGACCCAGATTGTATCCTAGCCCTACCAGTCTCTTATGTCAGAAAAATCTTTTTTTTAGCCGGATCCGTATACACTATTAGGATGTGGATTTTGGGAGCTAAATATTGATATATTGACCATTACTCTATTAGGGAAACACGGGTTAAGTCTACATTTGCACTTTGATGTTTCAGCGTACGTGACATCGAGGTTCCCTTCGGTAGACGTGAGTAGCGTCAAGCAGGTCCTGGCCTACAAGTGCAAAGAGAATTCTACGGCTCTGAAAATGAAGTCCATTCGGTACATCTGGTAAGTACAAAAAGTTCACTCTTACTTCTCGTTAGCTTCCTTTCAGCATCAAAAGATGTTTTCACATCCACCTTTTTTGTCGTTTTTTTGTGTGGGGGGGGGGGGGCTTAAATTTAGTTCCCTTCAACTCTTCTGCTGAGTCAGTCTAACGATTTAATTGACGAGTCCTTGTGTCTATTTTAATTTATTGTTTATTCCTTTGCATTTATGCTCCGGATAAGAAGTGTGTAAAAAGTTCATAGGAGGAGACATTAATTTGTTCATTAAAGGTAGCGTGTTTTCAGATAAGGGTGCGTCTTATTGTACAGGCTAGTTTGCCAAATTTACGATGAGTACTCGTATCTTTAGCTCCGTAACTTCGACAATTATTAACTTTGACTAGGTAAATCCTGGCTTCATATGAGCGGATGGAGCTATTGACTATAATCCTGATGATTGCTATTTCAGAGCATTTTCGTTTGAAACACGTTTCGAGGTTTGAATAATCCCTTATATGTAGAGCGTGGCCTTAGCTACGTGGAATAATTATAGAATCAACCTTCCTTTGCTGCTATTATCTGATTCATTCTAATTAAAGTTTTTAGTTAAATGCTACACCTCTTATCTATAGCAAGCTGAATTATTTTTATTTTTCCTAATCTCTTCTCTCTCGTTTCATGCCCTCAATTATTTTTCCGCTTGTTATGTTATTTTTCCTCCTCTCTGTCCCTTATCTCTTTTCCTCTTTTCTTAGTTTTCTTCTCCACCCATTCAAACCACACAATCTGTTGTTTTCTTATATTCTACTATCTCAATATATTCCTTCTTTCTTCTTCTGAAATCTTCCCCGTTACTTTGTCCTTATCTGGATTCCTCTCACTTTCTTCTCTTTACATTTTTCACTCTATCCACTCCTATCCTCTACTTCGCTGACTTCTTTCTGGTGTCCTGTAATACATTGTTTATATCTCCTATCATTAATTCCATCGCTTCATTTACATTTCCTTCTCATATTTTGATATTTCTTTCTTTAAAAAAATTGTTGAGTCAAATTGTTCTTTCTTACCTCCTCCTCCATTCATATAATTAATTACCGTTCCCTTTTCTGCTCCTGAGTGTTATCACCCTTCTTTATCGCCTCTATATTTCCGATTAGGATAAATTATCCAGTCTTCTCGAAGCTCGTCAACAATTCTTTCCCTCCTGATTTAGTATCCTGTCTTTGGGTTTTCTTCCTCTCCTTCCAAGGATACTTCTCTACGTCCTGTTATCTCTAATATCCTCTATCTTCTTTTTACCTTCTTCATATACCTCCACTATCTTTGTCCTCTCTCCTACCATCTTTGCCTCTTATACTCTTAATCCTACTTCTTCTTTCATCTCTCTCCTATCCTTTTCTTTTAAACATTCCTTTCTTACTTCAGTCACCATTTCTCCCACTGCTCTGTCCTGTTTTATTCTTTTTACATACATTTTGGACCTGTAAACTGTAACCTCCTGGCAACCTTCCCGTTGCTCTTTCTAATAAATTCCCTATCCCTTCTTTCCAAAGCTGCTACATTTCAATAGCAGATCGAGAAATAAAACAATTTCTCGTCTCTCTTTTTGTATTTTTTATTTCACTATCTTCCGTGAGATGATGGAGATGATGATCTATACCCCATCTTTCTCTCAATCCCTTCTTCTATGTGTATTCTCTCACGTTATGTTTCCTTTTTTTCTTTCCTCTGACGCTATTTCTTAACTTATACGTACTCCTTTCTTCTCATGTAAAATCTTCCTCTACCTGCATATAACGCCCTTTTCATCACTTCTTTCTAATGTGCCATTTTCTTTCATCTTCTTCCTTTCTTTTCTACACTTTTCACTTCCTTTTTATCTTTGCATTTAGCCTTTTAATATTTTCACTCCTTATTTCAGTTTCTTGTACTCTAATCTTCCTTCATCAATATATTTCTTCTTTTCTGTCTCCCTATTTTGTGTTTATTCTTTACTCGGGTTTTCTCCACCCTTCCTTTACTTAATGATTTATTTTTTAAGATGGAACATTTCCGTTCTAACTTTTTGTTTTATTTCCTTTCCAATTAGATTTTCATCTTCATCTCTATTACCTGACTTTTAACCAACTTTTTCCTTTCTTCATTCCGAACCCACCGTGTTACCTTCTTTTTGTATTCTCCCATACTTAACCCAGGTTTTTACCTTCATTACTCTTCGGCTATTTGCCTTGTCTTGTACTCATTCCTTTCTTCTGATGTCAAATCTTCTATTCTTTCTGATCTTTCATATGACGCCTTTTTCATCATTTCCCTCTTAGGATCCTATTTTTTTTTATTTCACAACTGCTGTTTGCTGTTTGCTTCCTTCTTTATCTACCAATCTTCTTACTTTCTCTGTCTTTACTTTTACCACCTCTATTCCTTATTTCAGTTTCTTCCCCTCAAATCTACCTTTATCACCTTATCTCTTTGCCATTTTCGCTCTCACTTTATTTATTTCCATTTAAAGTCATTCTCTATTCTCTCCAATCCTTGGTAGAACGCTCTTTTCTTTTTCATCAATTTCTTCTTATGTTCCCTCCTCTGTAAGTCCATCTTCGCACCTATTTTTTAGCATTTCTTCCACTCCTTTAAGTTTCTTTCTTTCTAATCTTGGACCCATCACTATATTCTTCCTCTCCCTCTCCCGCTCCCTTTCCATCACCCTCTCCCTTTATCTCTCCCTCTTCCAATCCCTCTCCCTCACCCTTTTCCTATCCCTCTCTCTCTCCCTACCCCTTCTCTCTTCATCTTCCTCTCCCTCTCCCTCTCCCTCTCCTTTCTAGTCTTTATTCTAAAGTCTGCATCATTTTTTACAAATTTTTTATAACTCTTCCTATGTCCTCATATTTTTTTATAAAAACAAGTTCGGAACTTCCCTTCCTAGTTTCCTCTTTTATTTTTTAACTCCTTTCCTCATGCCTTTTCCCTTCTATCTTCCCCCTCTTTCTTTACTTTCACCACCTCTACTCTTTATTTTAGTTTCTTCTCCTCTAATCTACCTTTATCACCTTATTTCTTTCCTCTTCTCGCTCCTTATTTCTTTATTTTCATGTCGAATCAATCTCTATTCTCTCCAAATATTGATATAACGCCCTTTTCTTTCTCATCAATTTCTTCTTATGTTCCCTCTTCTGTAAGTCCATCTTCGCACCTATCTTTTTTAGCACTCTTTCCACTCCTTTAAGTTTCTTCCCTTTTAATATTGGACCCTTTATCACTATATTCTCCCTCTCCCTCTCCACCCCCTTCCCTCGCTTTCTTCCTCTCTTTCTCCCTCTCCTTTCTAGTCTTTACTATAATGTCTGCATAATTTTTCACAAATTTTTTTTAACTTCTTCCCATTTTCTCATATTTTTTTATGGAAACAAGTTTGGAAATTCCCTTCCTATTTTCTTCTTTTATTTTTTTACTCCTTTTCTTACGCCTTTTCCCTTCTATCTTTCCCCTCTAACTTTACTTTCACCAACTCTACTCCTTATTTTAGTTTCTTCCTCTGTAATCTACCTTTATCACCTTATCGCTTTCCCCTTCTCGCTCCCTCTTTCTTTATTTCCATGCGAAATCATTTTCTATTCTCTCCAACCCTTGATATAACGTCTTTTTCTTTTTTATCAATTTCTTCTTATGTTCCCTTCTCTGTAAGTCGATCTTCGCACCTATTTTTTTAGCACTCCTTACACACCTTTAAGTTTCTTCTCTTTTAATCTTGGACCCTTTATCAGTATATTCTTCCTCTCCACCCTCTTACCCTCTCTTTCCTCCTCTCTTTCTCCCTGTCCTTTCTAGTCTTTACTCTAATGTCTGCATAATTTTTTACAAATTTTATTTTAACTTCTTCCCATTTTCTCATATTTTTTGTGGAAACAAGTTCCAAAATTCCCTTCCTATTTTCTTCTTTTATTTTTTTACTCCTTTTCATACGCCTTTTCCCTTCTATCTTTCCCCTCTAACTTTACTTTCACCACCTCTACTCCTTATTTTAGTTTCCTCCTCTGCAATCTACCTTTATCACCTCCTCGCTCTCTCTCTTTCTTTATTTCCATTTCAAATCATTCTCTATTCTCGCCAACTCTTGATATAACGCCCTTTTCTTTTTCATCAATTTTTTCTTATGTTCTCTCTTCTGTAGTTTCACCTTCGCATCTATCTTTTTTAGCACTTATTCCACTCCTTTAAGTTTCTTCCCCTTTAATATTGGACCCTGTATCACTATATTCTCCCTCTACCTCTGCACTCCTTTTCCCTATCCATCCCCCTCTTTTTCTCCCTCTCCTTTCTAATCTTTACGCTAAAGTTTGCACCATTTTTTTTACAAATTTTTTCTAACTTTTGCCCATTTCATCATATTTTTTATAAAAACACGTTCGGAAATTCCCTTCATATTTTATTCTTTTATTTTTTCACTCCTTTCCTCACGCCTTTTCCCTTCATATTTTCTTGTTTTATTTTTTCTCTCCTTTCTTCATGCCTTTTTCCCTCCAAAGGGGTGGCGAAGTAGAAAAGGGGAGGGGCGAAAAATCGAGGGTAATGGGAATTAGGAAATCATGGGGGATGTGGATGTAATTGAGGGGAATGTGGGAGCAGAAGACCGGTATTAAAGTGGTAGAGAGGATTGTGAGGGAGTGATGACTAGGGGTGGGCGTGGGTATGTGAGTACATATAAAAAAGCGGAGTAATAATATAAGAGGTAATGAGGGTTGGTAAGAGTTAGGGGAGGGGACGATTTGCAAGACCTAATTAAAGTCTTAATCGGCTACGAAACCCTTTTTTTCAGCCCATAACGCCTACTTTGGATAATTTCTAAAACAATAATCTGAATCTTGTCTCACAAAAAAGTTTTCTAATTTTATTTATTTTATTTCACGAATAAAATGCCCATTGAGAATGCATCCTTACAGGAATTTGCGTGTTTCCATATCTCCCTTGGCAATGTTCCCTTTAAAATTTTGATAGTTTTAATATCTCTTCCCAATCGGGACGCATCGGTGCTTCAGCAAATTAGTTAGTTAGCGTTGAGAACTCCGCAACCTCTTCGCTCGTATAAGTTTTAGAAAGCCCCGGAGGGATTTTCCGTCATATGTGCGGACTCATCATATTCTATTGCTAATTATCCTCCTGAAAGCTTAGTTCATTATATTTTCAAAAAATGAAAAAAAAATAAACTTCTCTCAGACTGGATTAGTTAAATAGTTATCGAATTTTTCTTTTTTTTTTTTGCAACCGCATTCCGAATACAAAATCCCAAACGGGAATAAAATTCAAATTTAAGTTTAGCCATCTTCTATATTTGCAGTCTTTAAACACAAAACCACACTTAAACACAACCTCAATTTTGGAGAAATTTTGGCGCCAAATTTAAACTGCAGTTAAATTATTATAATCCAAGCCTTCAAATATTTCTAATTTAATTCTTTAATTTGAATGAAAAACTAGTCGATTCTCGAAATTTTTAAGAGAAGTGGAATTTCTCTCTTGGAATCTCAATGAGAAATGAGCTTTGACTATGTAGTACTACCTACATTCAGAACCTCATGTTTGCTCGAGAAGTCACTAGAGCTCTCTGTAGTTAATAGCCCATGAAATCAGAACGCAACACATGAATCGTTAGCTCAGTTTCGTTTGGGGTATTCAAATAAACACTGATTTCGGTTGAATATAACGGCGCTCATTAGTCTAAATTTCCTTATGAATATTCAGGGAGATCTGTCAATATTGTCAGCTCTCGTCAAGCTTCTCGCTAAATCTGAATTAGTAAAAACCTAACGGATTAAATCCATTATTTGTTTAATTTAATTGATTGAAATAGTGAAATGAATTATACGTTTCTTTTGTTTTCTCATACTATCACTATTTATTTAATAACGAAGAGAGTTCCTGAGAAAAGCGAATTCCCACGGATCCTAATGAAAGGCTTTTGAGATGCTTCTGAACGTGGAGTATACTTAGCGTCACCATTCAAGAGCATTCGACGATGAAATGTTTAATTTTTACGAAATCATTTTCAAGACTTTACGCTTTAATCGAATTTAAATTGAATTTCTTGCAATTTAAATATCGTGCCAGAATGGCGTGAATGCTCCGAGAGTCTCAAAGCACGCTCAAACATAACCTATAATGTTGAGCTTATTTTCCCGCGTAATTTGAAATATATTTTTCTGTTCATAATTCCGTTTGAAAATGTGTTACCACAGTATGTGTTGAAAAGCTCGCAATTATTAATATTTATAATGTTAATAGTATTAATATTAATAATTAAATATTAATAATTAAAACTGATTGGCTTTCTATAACTTAAAGTTTTTTTATATCTTAAATTTGATATTTTAAAAATATTATCTAATATATTATTAGAAATATTTTACACGTTTTACGTTATTATTTTTTGCTGGAACTCCGAATTTATTTTTTAAATATTGATCTAAAATCATAAAGTTCCGAAGAAAACTTAAAATTTCTACAAATTGTAACCAGTGTTATTTTTTAAACTGTATATTAGCATATTAAAACAAAAATGAGCATAGCGATGACTAATTTTTAAAAATGATTAGATTTCAATAATTAAATCTTTGTTAACAATTTACGATTTTCGGTTTTATTAGCGTTTCTTACCGGAAGTTGACATTTTTAATGAATATTATTAGCCTCAACAAGATATTCCATTTTTAAACAATTTTGAGTTATATTAACGTTTTTTTACAGAAACTCGGTTATTTTAAATAAAAATCAATAAAAATTATTAGATTGTTAGGGGTTTTCGTGGGAAATTGGTGGTATTTTTATTAAAAAATTTTTTAAAGTATTTAGAATTTTCATCGTTTAAAAAATGGTAAGTTTAAATTTGTGAATGTTTGTTATATTTTAAAATTTAAGTTGCTGGAATTTTGTTTGTTCTAAACTTAAAATTGATTAGTTTTGAAAAAAAGTACTGTTGGAATATGAGCAGTTTCAAGTATGTTGATGTTTGATGTATGTATGTATGTATGTGTCATATGCAAATTAAAATTCTTTAGCAAACGTGGTACAAAAAATTATTGAACTACATAATTATATACAAAATACTATTATCAAATTATAACATAATGCAAAAAAAGCGTTTTGTAAATTAAATTTAGTATTTACAGTATTAACTCAAAACAAGTTTGATTTAATTTTCTTGATTAAAAGAACGGACAAATCGCGATCTCCAGGTTCTCTCTCTCCTCTCCCTTTCTCTCCTTCTTCTCTCCTCTCCTTTTTCTCTCCTCTCTCTTTCTCTCCTTCTCCTCTCATTTCCTCTAGATGCTTCTAGAGTATCTTAGAGGAATTCTAGATTTCTATCCTTTTTCTCTCTCCTCTCCTCTCCTTTCTTCTCTCTCCTCTCTCTTTCTCTCCTTCTCCTAGAGGATCTTAGAGGAATTCCAGATTTCTCTCCTCTTCTTTCTCCTCTTTCCTCTCCTCTCCTTTCTGCTCTCTCCTCTCTCTCTGTTTCTCTCCGTCTCCTCTCATTTCCTCTAGATCCTTCTAGAGTATCTTAGAGGAGTTCCAGATTTCTCTCCTCCTCCTCTCCTTTCTCCTCACTCCTCTTTATTTCTGTCCTTCTCTCCTCTCCTTTTTCTCTCCTCTCTCATTCTCTCCTTCACCTCTTATTTCCTCTAGATCCTTTTAAAGTATCTTCGAGGAATTCTAGATTTCTCTCCTCTTCTTTCTCCTCTTTCCTCTCCTCTCCTTTCTCCTCTCTCCTCTCTCTCTGTTTCTCTCCGTCTCCTCTCATTTCCTCTAGATCCTTCTAAAGTATGTTAGAGGAATTCTAGATTTCTCTCCTTTCTCCTCTCTCTTTCTCTCCTTTTATTTCCTCCAGATCTTTCTAGAGGATCTTAGAGGAATTTCAGATTTTTTTCCTCTCTCCTCTCTCTCTTTCTCTCCGTCTCCTCTCATTTCCTCTAGATCCCTATAGAGGATCTTAGAGAAATTCCAGATTTCTCTCCATGTCCTCTCCTTTTTCTCTCTTCTCTCCTTCCTCTTTCTCTGCTTCTCCTCTTATTTCTTCTAGATAATTCTAGAGGATTTTAGTGGAATTCCAGATTTCTCTCCTCTCCTTTTTCTCTCTCCTTTTTCCTCTCTCTTTCTTTCCTCTCATTTCTTCTAGATCATTCTAGAGGATTTTAGAGGAATTCCAGATTTCTCTCCTCTCCTTTTTCTATCTCCTTTCTCCTCTCTCTTTCTTACCTCTCATTTTCTCTACATCCTTCTAGATGAGCTCTAGACACTTTAGACCCTCCCTGAATCTTTCTAGAGATGTTTTAATCCTCTCGATTTCTAGATCCTCCGTTGGTCTGTAGATCCTCTTGATCTCCAGATTCTCTGTAGATTTTTCTAGATAATCTTTTGATTCTCCTGATGTGCAGATTCTCTATCGATTTCTTGATGTTCTCTTGATCTTTAGGTACTCTGTCAGTTACTAGACCTATCTTGATCTCTAGATCCTCTCTTGGTCTCTTAATCCATTGTTTGTCTCTAGTTCCTCCCGATCACTCCTCCTTGTCTGCTTTTTTCTCTCCTCTTCTTTCTCCAGTCTCCTCTCTCTTTCTCTCCTTCTCCTTTCATTTCCTCTTGATCCTTCTGGAGAATCTTAGAGGAATTGCAGATTTCTCTCCTTCCCCTTCTCCTCTCCTTTTTCTCTCTCCTCTCCTTTGCCCTCTCTCCTCTTTTTTTCTTTCCTTCTCCTCTAATTTCCTGTAGATACTTCTGGATGATCCCTAGACACTTTAGACTCTCTCTAAATCTTTCTAGAGAAGTTTTAATCCTCTCGATTTCTAGATCCTCTGTTGTTCTCTAGATCTTCTTGATCTTCAGATGCTCTATACATTTTTTCAGATAATCTTTTGATCCTCTCGATTTCCAGATTCTCTATCGATTTCTAGATCCTTTCTTGATATTTAGATACTCTATCATTTACTAGACCTCTCTCGATCTCTAGATCCTCTATCGGTCTCTTGATCCTTTGTCTGTCTCTAGTTCCTCGTGATCTCCAGATTCCCTATAGATTTTTCCGGAGAATCTCTTGATCCTCTCGATCTCTAGATCCTCATAGAAGTTACGCAAATCTGTTTAGAGTATCCAATTCGTCCTAGAGGAATTCCAGATTTCTCTCCTTCTCTTCTCCTTTTTCTCCTTTCTCCTCTCTCCTCTCCCTATCTCTCCTTCTCCTCTCATTTCCTTTAAATCCTTCTAGAGAATCTTAGAGGAATTCCAGCATCTCTCCTCTCCTTTTTCTCTCTCCTCTCCTTTCTCCTCTGTCCTCTCTCTTTATCTCCTTCTCTTCCCATTTCCCCTAGATCATTCTAGAGCTCTCCTATCGATTTCTAGATCTTCTCTTGATCTTCCTAGAGTATCTCTAAAATCACTAAATCTCTTGTTCCTATCTAGATCTATAAATTCTCTTGATCTCTAGATCATCTCTGGATCTCTAGATTCTCTCTAGATCTCTAGATTTTCTTTCGAAATCTTGATGCTTTTTCATTCTCTGGATTCCGTCTCGAGCGATACGTTTTCTCTACATCTCTAGACCTATCGATCTATAGGGCCTCATTGAAGATCTGTAAATCTTCCTAGATTATCTCTAAATCCTCCAGCGCTCTTGATCCTGTCGATCTCTTCCGAGAATCTTCCGAGAATATTTCAAAATCCTCTCGAACTCTAGATTGTCTTTCTATCTCTAGTTACTTTTTCGATCTCTAGATTGTAATGCGATTGATCAATTTTTTGAGATCTTTAGATCCTTTCGATCTCTAGGGCCTGATCGAAGATCTCTATATCTTCCTAGAGGACCTTTTGATCTTCACGATATCTAGAGCGACTTTTTTCAGAAGAATTCTACTCAATCCGAGGCATGTTTGATTTCTATTACAAGTTTATTATTCAAAGCAATTGGCTTTTTCTATTTTGATGCTAGTTTCCGAAATTTATCCTACTATTGACACTATTGTTGGATTATGAATTCAGTGCGAGCTCTAAATGTAATTAAATAATTAAATTAAAACAGTGCAATTAAAGCTTTTTTTAGGTCTATCTGCATTATCTTTATCTTTTAATTTTGTTCCTTAATGTGGGGAATGACAAAGGAGATTATTTCTTAATGCGGCATTGAAGAAAGAGCTTGAACCTTGATATAATTTTTTCAGACTTCATAATTAAGAGAGATTGCTGATTTTTCATTATCTTTCTTCATCACCTTCCAGTTCTAAATTCTCACTGAACAGATGCAAAAAGAAATTAGACCCTTCGGGACATTCTCACAATTAGCTCGTTCAGCCGTTTACGACTATGGATGAACTTTTCCAGTATTTTCTTTATACCCTTTGTCTCTATTGCGATTGCCAAGGTATTTCTTGTGGAATTTATTCTTTTGGATCTTGAAGTATGAATAAGAAAGTATTTACCCACGATGGTGATTTTCCCGAGATAAGAATTGAGAAGAGAACAAGTTTGAAAAGAGGGAAAACCCCTTTTCTCTTACAACTACTTTATAAGGGCGGAAAAATTTATTTAAAATTGTAAGAGAAGAAATAGAATAGAATTTAGTATGTAAATCGCAAATTCTCATAGTAAAACAATTCATATCTGGGACTTTATCGATATCAGTGGTAGGATACAGTTCCCTCACAATGAGACAATAGAATATTTTATTCAGATTTCATATGAATCTGGAAAACCCATTTTTTATTCTTTTTGCTCCCTCCGTTTGTCCTCCTTTGATAAAAACTCCCTTTCTTCATCACAAATATGAGCACCTTTTTCCGCTTTTTTTTAAGTTGAAATGTTTTTTTTTTCTCGATTTGAACAGAAGAACTCACATGACCTCGAAAGCCTCGGTATATTCCTGAAAAGGCTTCCTGTGATTTCTGGCTATTTCCCAAGCATCCTCTAAATCCGTAATAAGATTGAGAAACTTCTTTCTTAAACAAAGTCCTTTATTAAAAAGTTTTTAAGGAGTCTGCTTAAGTTTTGTCAATGGACTCTCTTCTTAAAAAAGGTTTAGCGACTGTCACATTAGGAAGAGAGGTTGGGAAAGTCTTTTTATCATCCTATCCTTTGTCCTCGACAAAATCCGTGAAACTTTTAAAGGTAGCTGTTAAGAGTGATTTCAGTTTGCTTTAGTGATTTAAATTGTCACTAGTGATTTTTCAAGGAGCGTAATATCCCTTAACCAAGGCACATCATAATTATTTACCGTCATTCGACCCTTCGGTTTCCATCCTTGCAAATGAAATCTTCCTGGCAGGCAGGCACGTCTAACCACTAAGGCCGCAAATACATCCTCACCGTCGACTCGACTTTCCTCATCCATTACCGACACATACTATCTTTCTCAGACCAACTTTTTCCCCTCCCCCCCCCCTCATTTCTGTCCGAGCTTAAACTCCAGTTCTTGCATATGAAGATATTACAAACCCACACCCTCGGTCAAATGTCTGACGTTTTATATTACAGCTTCAGTTTTCTGAATGCGAATTGAATCCTCCCGTACGGCAAAATGTGAAATTTTTTTCAAAGCTGTGGTCATTTCTAAAAAGTAGATGAAATACGTCTACAAAAAGCGTGCTTCGTAGCTTACTTCTCGCCCTCTCAGACCTGCTGTTAACATTATTTTATTTATATCCTCTGCGACCATAGCTTAGTGTCCCCTCCCCTCTCAAACTCTTACTTCCCGTCCCGACTTCCCTTTCCTAAGTATTCATGAACCTTCCCTCTCCTCAATTACTCGTCACTACTATACCACCCCTCTCATACTTTCTCCTTTCTCTTGATTCCCAATCCCTCAACCCTATTCTCCATACTTCGTCTCAACACCATATACTCATCACCCCTTACCTATTTCCCATCACCATCCTACTTCCATCCGCATATTTTTCCATCCATACTGCCCTCCTTCCACATCCGCTCATCTCGCTTCACCATCCTTGCTCCCTGACTTCCCCTCCTAACTATTCACGTACTCCCCTTATCTCTCCTCAATTACTCTTCACTACTATACCTCCACTCTCATACTTTCACCTTTCTCTTGATTCCCAATCCCTGAACCTCTCCTCTATACTTCTTCTAAACACCTTACACTCATCACCCCTACGTATTTCCCATCAATATCCTACTTCCCATCACTATCCTACTTCCGTCCCCATATTTTACCATCCATACTTCCCTCCTTCCACATCCCCTCATCTCACTTTAATATCCTTGTTCCCTGACTTCCCGTCCTAACTATTCACGTACTCCCCTTATCTCTCCTCAATTACTCTTCACTAGTACCTCCACTCTCATACTTTCACCTTTCTCTTGATTCCCAATCCCTGAACCTCTCCTCTATACTTCTTCTAAACACCTTACACTCATCACCCCTACGTATTTCCCATCAATATCCTACTTCCCATCACTATCCTACTTCCGTCCCCATATTTTACCATCCATACTTCCCTCCTTCCACATCCCCTCATCTCACTTTAATATCCTTGTTCCCTGACTTCCCGTCCTAACTATTCACGTACTCCCCTTATCTCTCCTCAATTACTCTTCACTAGTACCTCCACTCTCATACTTTCACCTTTCTCTTGATTCCCAATCCCTCAACCTTCTTCTCCATACTTCTTCTCAACACCTTATACTCATTACCCCCTACGTATTTCCTATCGCCATTCTACTTTCATCCCCTCATCTTACTTCGAAATCCTTGCTCCCTGACTTGCCCTCCCGTAAGCTTTTCGTACTCCACCTCCTTCCCTAGTGGTCCCATCCCCTACTTTATACCCTACATTTCATTGCTTGAAAATTGAACTGTTTTGTAGAAAATGAATTTTTTTAACTGAAAATGTAACTATTCCATTTTTGGTTAAAAATTTATCTTTTTTAGTTAAATATATAACTATGTGCTAAAAATTTAATTATTTTCTTAAAAATTTGGACTTTTCGGTGAAAAATTTATCTTTTAGGTTAGAAATTAAATTAAATAAATCTTTTTTTGTTGCAAATTTATCTATTTTATTAATTTTTTTATTGAACGTTCATCATTTTAGCAGAAGTTTTATTTCTTTGGTAACTGAAAATTTAATTAGTCTATTTTTTTAAATTATTCTTTTTTTGTTGAAAATTAACTTTTTTGACTAAAAATTTAACTACTTCATTTTTTATTAAAAAATTTATTTTTGTTCAGTTTAGTTGAAAATTCAATAAAATAAACTTCTTCGGTTGGAAATTGCACTGTATTGTTAAAAATTCGTTTTTTTTGTTTTCGTTGAAAATGAATAATTTTAGTTCCAAATTTTTTTCTTATGTTTAAAATTGAACTATTTTGTTCAAAATTTGTTTTTATAACCAAAAATTAATTTTTCAACCCCAAATATTGAACTATTTCATTTATGGTTGAAAAATTTATTTTGGTTAAGTTAAAAATTCAACAATTTGCATCGAAATTTATGTATTTGGTTAAAAGTTTCTCTTTAACGGTTGAAGATCAATGATAAATTTTTTAATGCCAAGAGCCTGTTGATCTTCCTTTTATTAAATTCAGACTCACGAACTGAATAATTTAATGGGGTGATTTTTTGCAAACGTCTGTAGAAAGTCCTCGAGACAAATTGGTCCATCAAAGAAATTCAAAGAAGAATGAGAATTCCGCTTAACATTTTTCTGTCTCATAAATATAGATGGTTTTCAGAAAGGAAAAAATTAGTTTTCGCAGTATATTAGGAAGTTAATTAAGTCGTTTAAACCTACCCCTCTTATGCTATTCACCCCCTCCTCAATCTGAATTCCCCTACTTTTTCTTCCCTAAATTTATTCTTTGCCCCTTCTTCTTAAACTGCTTTCTCCTCTACTTCACCCTCTTCTCGCTTCTACAGCTAAAACTGACATTCCCCTGCTTCCCTTTCCAAGTCCTAACTTTCCCTCACTTACACACCCCCGTTTCTAATAATGTCTGCTACTTTGTCTCACTTACACTTAACCCCTCCCTAATTCTCCTGATTTCTCCTACTTCCCCTCTGACTAATTTCCATTACTTCCCGTTGTCCATTCTGCTCAATATCCCTACTTCCTCACCCCACCCCTAATTTATCCTCATGTCCATTACGTCTCCTCCTCACACTTCTCCTAACTTCACCTAATTTCTTCTCCACTCACACCCCTCGATTCCTAAAACCTTGTTTTGCCTAATTTCCCTCTAATTTTCCCTATTTTCCTTTGCCTAACTTTACCTCATTCCTCCTATTTCCTCTCCCCTCACTTTCTCTCACTTCCCCTACTTTATCTCCCCCTACTTCCTCTAATTCTTCTCCACTCAGGTCCTCTCGCTTCCTTTCTTCGGAAGTCCCCTTACTTTCTATCCCGCATACCCCGCCCTCATTTCCTCTTTCTTATCCTAATTTTTCTTCTTTCATTCCTCCTCACTTCCCCTAATTCCCCACCCTCGGCTCCTCTCTGTTCCAATACTTCCCATCTCCTCATTTTCTATCAGTTCCCTTCAGTGGAAATTGTAAGAAAATCGGACAAACCAGATTAATTATTATCTAAAATGATAAGTTTTTGACTAAAAATATAAATTTTGTAAAGAAAATTACATTTTGAACCGAAAAAGATGAGTTTTTATCAACAAAATGTCATAGTTAAGATTTCGATTAAAAAAGTTTTTAACTTTGAATCTAAAAGAGTTGAATTCGTCTGAAAAATATGGAATCTAAAGAAAATAGTGGAATCCTCAAGCAAAAAAGACAAATTTTTAACAAAATAGTTAAATTTTCAACCAAAAATGACAAATTTTCATTTGTAATTCAGTTGTAATCCGGCTGCATCTATTGTTAGAAAACTCATCATCTTGGTTAAAAATTCATTTTGTAGTTGCAAATGGAATGATTTAGTTAAACATTGATGTATTTTGATAAAAATTCGTCTTTTTGTTGAAAATTAATTTTATTGCTTGATTTTTATAATTCAACTACTCGGTTAAAAGTTGAACTAGTTTCTAAAAATTCGTTTTTACGTTGAGGATGTATCATTTTAGTTGAAAATCGATATCCTTGTTTGAAAATTTAACTACTTCATTAAAAATTCATTTTTTTATAAACTTAATTTTATTTAAATGAAAATATTATTCCATTTTTTATTGTACATTTAAATATTTTTAGATTAGAAAATTCATTTATCTAAAAAAATCTTGTTTATTCTACAATATTATTTTTCGGTTGACGATAAATCATTGACAATTAATCTCTTTTTTTCTACTTAATTTTATTTAATTTAACTTAAAATTATTCCATATCTGGATGAAAATTATTTTTATTTTTTAGTTCAGAATTTAACTATTTCGTTGAAAATTTATATTTTGTAGATGAAAATTTGACTATGTACTTGGTCGAAATCAGGTATTTTATTGAAAACTCGTCTAATTTTCGGTACAAAAATAATCTTCTTGTTTAAAAATTTATCATTTTATTCACTAAAAATTCAACTGTTTGAATAATAAACCGCTTAGTTAAAAATTAAACAGTTTTGTTAAAACTTATCCTTTTTGTTTGCGAATTCTACTATTTTTTTAAGGTTTTTTTTTGTTGAATTTTATTGAGTTTATTTAAAATAAAAATTTAGTTATTTGTTTGTGGATTTATTTTTGGTTGAATTCTCAAGTGTTAGATTTTTTGATGAGAATTCATTAAAAAAGGTTCATTATTTTAGTTAAAAATTCATTTTTTTTATTTAAAAATTTAACTATTTTATTAAAAATTCATTCTTTTTGGTTGAAAATTATTTTTTTATTTGAAGATTCAACTTTTCAGCTTTTGGTGGAAAATTGATATTTTTTAATTGAAAATTTGACTACTTAGTTAAAAATTTAACTACATATTTTGTTCAAAAATCATACTTTTTGGGAGGAAAACTAATTTTTTAACTGAAGATTTATTCAGCTTTTGGTGGCAAATTAATATTTTTTAGTTGAAAATTCTACTACTTAGTTGAAAATTTAACTACATATTTTCTTAAAAATTCATTCTTTTTTGGTTAAAAATTAATTTTTTAACTGAAAATTCAACTTTTCGGCTTAAGGTGGAAAATTGATATTTTTTACTTGAAAATTCGACTACTTAGTTGAATATTTTTTTTCGTTTGAGAATTCCACTTTTTTTTAAAAAGGTTTTTTTTGTTGAGTTTAGTTAAGTTTATTTAAAATAAAAATTTATTTAATTCGTTATGAATTTATTTTTGGTTGGATTCTCAAGTGTTAGATTTTTTGATGAGAATTCATTTCTTATTTAAAAATTAATTTCTTTATAGAAAATTCAACAATTTGATTAAAATATTGTTTTTCTTGTTTAAGGTTCATCATTTCAGTTAAAAGTTCATTTCTTTATTTGAAAATTAACTATTTTGTGAAAAATTCACTCTTTTTGGGTTGAAAATTAATTTTTCAACTGAAGATTCAACATTTCACCTCTTGGTGGAAAATTAATATTTTTTAGTTGAAAATTTTACTACTTAGTTGAAAATTTAACTACATATTTTGTTCAAAATTTATACTTGTTGGGTGGAAAATTAATTATTTAACTGAAGATTTAATTATTCACCTTTTGGTAGGAAAATTGATATTTTTTAGTTGAAAATTCGACTACATAGTTGAATTTTTTTTTTAGTTGAGAATTCCACTATTTTTTTGAAAAGTTTTTTTTTATTTAATTCTTAATGGATTTATTTTTGGTTCAATTCTTAAGAGTTAGATTTTTTAAATGTGAATTCATCAAAAAAAGTTTATAATTTTAGTTAAAAATTAATTTTTTTTTTGAAAATTTAACTATTTTGTTAAAAATTCATTCTTTTTTGGTTGAAAACTAATTTTTTAACTGAAGATTCAACTTTTTAGCTTTAGGTGAAAAATTGATATATTTTAGTTAAAAATTCGACCACTTAGTTGAAAATTTGTGGAAAATTTATAGTTTTTAGTTGAAAATTCGACTACTTAGTTGAATTTTTTTCGGTTGAGAATTCCACTATTTTTTTGAAAAGGTTTTTCTTGTTGAGTTTTGTTGAGTTTATTTAAAATAAAAAATTATTTAATTCTTTATGGATTTATTTTTGGTTGAATTGTCAATTGTTAGATTTTTTTATGAGAATTCTCTCTTACTTAAAAATTAATTTCTTCATAGAAAATTCAACAATTTGATGAAAAAGTTGTTTTTCTTGTTTAAGGTTCATCATTTTATTTGAAAATTTAACTAT
>JAAAKG020178423.1:0-26361 GCA_010014905.2 Druon quercuslanigerum
AAAATCATAAATAATTATAAGGATAATTATTTATGTATTTCTATTTGTTTTTTCATTGCTTTCTTCATGAACGTATGCTTCACGGAGAAATAGAAGTTCCTAAAAATATGTTACAAATCAGTTTTTATTGAACGATAAATCTTCACATGTGATCACCGACGAAAAACAACATACATGGCGGTTCGCGCGTTACTAGGGGTTACGGGTTTGCGGGGTGTGGGCACAGGAAGCAACGCTGCGCCATCGAGCGTATACTCAGAACAGGATCAGACCTATAATACTTCAAGGTCGCCTATATGAGTCGCCAGGGCCTGGTTACGAGAGCAGAAACTCGTAAACAAAGCAAAGGCCCGACCCCGACGGTTCAAAATTACGAGGGAATATGGAGTTTGTCACGAAAACCGCTCTGGCAAGCTTTTTAAAGGGTTTAAATTCTGATTTCGAATTACGAGTATATATACTTGGTCCCAAAAATCTAGATTCGGCAATTGAAGTTGCCCGTGAGGAACCTCGTGTGATCGCAGAACGATACGGAGACAGAGGGTTGCTTCCGCACAATCAGTTTTCTCCACCTTTCGCGAAACCATTCAACAACGTTCCCAATCGTGGTTATCAGTCGCCATCATCACGGCAATGTCAGTTTCCGAACGCTCCGCGTCAACCGTTTACGCCAAATTCTGAATGGTTCGCGCCAAGACCGCCAGTAGCACCGTTCGCTCAGCGTCCCAGCGAAGCTAATCGCCCCTTTATTACACAATGTCAACCTCCATCGCCGCGACCACATTATCAACCTCCAACCCCGCGCTACGCTGAGCGCGAAGCGGCAGCAAAAACGACATACGCCACTCACGACTACTGTCCAGAATACCAGAATAAACAGAATTTCTGTTCCCCATACACGGACTATCAGGGTGTTTATGTACCACCGCGAGATTATTATAATCCTTACGAAAACCCTGATTATCATTTGGTGTATGGAGAAGGCTTCTATACCGCTCCCACCCGTCAGACTACCCCGTACTACGGGCACTACTCTGAATATGCACCACAGACTAGCGTAACCCCCCACAGATCAGGTGCTGCCTAACGTAACAACTGCAGCAGATAATACGAGCGATTTAAACTCGACAAGCGCTCGACTAAAAACTTCACAGGCGAGCTAATTCCAGACCTACCCAGAAATAATCGCGAAATCTCAGAATTTCGTCGACAGGCAAGGACGTTCCTTGGTGGATACATGGTCTCAGGTAAACTTAATAGAGTTATCCTCACTCGATCCCAATACCGATATTCACGTTTATGATAGGATTTTGGTGACAGGGATAGTGCCTGAGGGACTTGAGAGTCTGGTATTGGTTTTTGTAAAACTTTTAGGCACCCAAACAAAATTTCATGTTTTTCGCGATTCATTTCCGGTCCCAGGAGATGGAATAATTGGACTCGAGTTTTTGCGTGCTGAAAGGGCGAAAATCTCGTTTCACCACGATACGATAGTTTTGAATAGCGATCCAATCCGAACCATTCCATTTATTAAAGAAATGCCACTCGAGAAAGAAACCCAAAGTTGCGTTGCATTACCTCGACGGAACCTTTACTGAAGATGGAGGTGCGAACTCATTTAATTAAGGCACGTGCGCGTCAGCTTATTATAATCGACGTCATAAACAAAAAGAATCATGAGCGATATTTAGCGTTACTTGATTCTCTAGAAGGGGTTTATATCGGGCATGCAGCAGTATCTGTACATAATGGACAGTGTTTTACAATGGCGATAAATTTCACCGAGGAGGACGTAGCGATGGAAGTGACGCCGCAGGAACTAACACCATGCGACTTTTTTGACGAAGAGCCCGATTGCCTCTACGACGTTCTTCTCAGCGAATTAATCCCAATTCTCTCGCTTGACGAAAGGATGGCCCAAATTAAATAAAAAATAAAATTCGACAAGCTTGGTCCACACAGACAGCGTTGCGTCCAGAGTTATCTCGAAAAATTCCCCCACCTCTTTCTGCTCGAAGGTGACTGTTTGCCCGGAACTAGTCTCACTCAACACAGAATACCTACTGCGGATGACGTTCCCGATTTCACTAAACAGTACCGCTGTCCGGTAGTGCAAAAAGCCGAGGTTTTTCGTGCTCTCAACGAGAAAACGGTGGGCTTTGCCTACCCCTTGCCAGATATAAACGAAATCTTGGATCGCCTTGATGGAGCACGTTACTTTTCGGTTTTTGACTTGGCTGCCGGATTTCATTAAATTCCGATGGACCCGATAGACAAGCACAAGACCGCGTATTCCAACGAGAATGGCAATTATAAATTTAACCGGATGCCTTTCGGATCAAAGAGCGCTCCAACAACCTTCCAAAGGTTGATGGATCGCGTTTTGCTCGGATTGCAAGGGGTGGAGTTATTTGTGTATATGGACGATATTGTCGTGTGCGCTTCTACACTCGATGAGCACCATCAGAAAATCTTTCGCCCATTCAGACGACTCGAGGAGGCAGGGCTTCGCTTACAACCCGAGAAGTGTACCTTTTTGTCAACGGAGGTGGCATATCTAGGTCACGTGGTTTCCGCAGAGGGCGTTCGCCCCAACCCAAAGAAAATCAAGGCCGTAAAGAATTTTCTGGTACCAAAGAACCCCAAAAACGTCCAACAATTTTTGGGACTCATTTGATACTATCGTAGGTTTATTCTGAACATTTCAGCCAGATCCAAGCCTCTGACGAATCTCCTGAGATAACAGAGAAAATTTACTTGGGAGGAGGAGTAGCAGCCGGCTTTTGAGGATTTGTGTGATTGCCTCTGAGGGGAACCAATTCTGCGATGTACAAACTTCTCGAAGCCTTTCATCCTCACAACTGACGCTTCTAATATTGCAGTTGGCGCGGTTTTAAGTCAAGGTAAAATCGGCAACGATCTGCAGTTGCATTCGCGTCCCAAACTTTAAATCGAGCGGAGGTTCACTACGATACTACTGAGAGAGAATGTTTAGCAGTCGTATTTTTCACCAAATACTTTCACCATTATTTGTATAGTCAAAATTTCACGGTATTAATAGATCATCAAGAACTGATCTGGTTGCATAACACACGCGACACGTCGTCATGCCTTCTGCGTTGGTAACTGCGACTTCTCGACTTCCGATATACGGTTCAGCATCGTTCTGAAAGAATTAACTCAAATGCGGACGCACTTTCGAGAAATCCCATCGATCAATGCCCGAGTGCGAAGGCCCAACATATCGCAGGCATACCCAAAAGGAAAAGGGGAATACCACGTAAAACAGCCGCAACGTCAGATCTGACTATGGAGCCCGGTTCGGTACCAGTAACGCAACCTCGCAAAATCGATTCGGTACCACACGAGGATTTGGGAATCACAGAACGGGTGAAGCAACGTCGACGGCCATGTGAGCACCCCCTTACCTACACCTACTCGTCCGATGATGAAGGTGACCAATGCAACCTTATTAAAAAGAAACCCCGTCGAAAGGCCTTTAAAAAACGTCTTATCAGGGCTCCGGATGATAGTGATTTTTTGATTCCACAGAGCGACGAGTCCTTCAGAAACTTGTTTTCCGAAGAATCAACTAACGATGGACCAAGTAAGGGAGATGACCACTTACACCTAATCCATCGGAACCACCACCAGTAGAAAAAGACGTGCCAGTCAGACACACACCTGCACCCGAACGTGTGGGCAGAAAGCTACCCCCCACCGTTTTCTTACCACCAATTCTCGATTCCAATGCACACTCGAGTGACGTATCACTAAACGAAAATGACGAGACTGTCATCCAGGTCACCGAAGACATAGACGCCATGGTCACAGGGCCAACAATTTAGTCCACCCCAGGGAAATCCCCCCTTATTCAACCAGTGCAGACCTACACCCCCCTCCCAGCGAATTAAGTACAAATAAGATACCGAAAATCCTAGGTGTGTACAAAACTATTTCACCCGAAGACCCCTTGCCCACACCAGATAACGCCCGCATCCGTGAGAAACTCGTTTCCACTAAAGATAATTTGGTCCATTTTATAGCCTCGGACTGCATTCTGTCAACGACTATTGGACGTACACTTCTCGATCTGGAGTTCATAGACCCAGAAAGACTGCGTGAGGTTAATCCTAAGAAGGGGCAAGTAATCGTTTCCAGGGTCGGCAGCAGCGAAATTTTAGCATCGTTACGCGAGACTACCATTTCGAACAAATACCCCCGAGGATTTATACCATTCCTTGCTAAGCTTAAGGGTTGCATTGATGGAGGTTGGCACTAAAACGCTACGAATTTCCGGAACAGACGACGGATTGGAAAAACTGCCGCTGAATGTCCTTCGAAACACTATTCAGCTGATATTTGTCGGCAGTGACGTCACATCCACGCTCTGTTCCGGAGAAGTCCAAGTAATATACCCCAAAATTCGAAAAGGGATTATTAGAGAATATCACAGCAGCCTAATCGGAAGACACAAGGGTCAACAGTTGTCAAATGAAAAGATTGGTGCGCATTAAAACGCGATAACCGATGATAATTACGAAGACGCCCGCGGATGCGTTCGATAAAGTGGCACTTGATATTGCAGGACTTCTAACTCTCACGCCAGATGGAAACCGATACGTCCTTACGATGCAGGATAATCTGACCAAATACTGCATCGCAGTACCGATTCCCAATAAACGCGCGTCTGCTGTCTCAATGATTTTCGCTCAGCGACTCATTGCCGTATTCGGAAGTCATCGCGCTATCCTCACTTACAGCGGAGGCGAGTTCGTAAATGAGTTGCTGAGGAATCTGGCAACCCTTTTTAGAATCAGCCACGTAACCACATCCGGTTATCACCCCCCAAAGTAACGGTAGTCTTCAAAGGAGCCACCAAGTACTTATCGATTATCTGAAACATTATATCAAAGAGTATGAAGACTGGGATCGTTTGATTCCATTCGTCATGCTCTCGTATAATACTTCAGTGGATGAGGGTACCAAATTCACTCCTCACGAGCTTGTATTTAGAAATCTCGCACGTCTACCCTCCTCCTTTCCGCCCACAGAAAAATTAGAGACATATGGGTCCTACCTGCAAGAAATGGTAACTCACATTTCTGATATTCGTGCGCGTGCAGTCGACAATTCGACCAAGGCTAAAATACGCTCAAAAGGCTATTACGATAGGAAAGCGAAGGATTAAGAGTTCCTGGTAGGCGATCTGGTTTTAGTATTGAAGGAAGCTAGAGAAGTCGAAGGAAAACTGGATCACCCCTATAACGGTCCTTATCCCATAATAGAGATTTTAGACAAACATAATGTTAGGTTGCAGTTATCCGATGGAAGCCGAGTATACAAGCACATGGACAAATTAAAAAGATAATTTCTTCACGAATCAACAGATGGCTCAACGATTGCTCCCTATGTCAAGTTCTTAGCTTCTTTTGGGCCTCTGTCGGTGCAAGCGGTACCGTTCCGACTTTTCACAAGTTCTCTCCGGTGGAAGATCTTTTGATTCGCGGCCGGTCTCAGTGTTTCAAGTGTTCGTTTGCCCGGAACTCATAACAGGAGTAAATCCGGTAGTTTAACCGATTTATCATTCTGGCGATTCCTTGAGGGCAGATCATCCTTGCGATTCCTGGAAACCTAATACCAAATACAGTAAACGAGAGCTTGTCTTTTAAATTTTAATCAAACAAATTTTCTGTTTTTCTTCTTTTCCACCTTACCAACATTCTTCTAAATAAAATTACGAGTATGGGCGATTTATTTTTGACAGGACAGGGATCCGACATAAAAAATCCTTCCCAACCGCTCAGGAAAGATTTTGAAAATAAAACTCCAAAAAAATTCCTCCTAGCTTGTTTGATGACGTAACATCCTATAAAAAAAGATTTATAACAAATGTGTAGCATTTCTTGTATGAACAATTTTTGTGTAATTATTTTTGTTCGTAGCTTGTGTCGTTTGTCCTAGAATTTTATTTTTTTAATTTTAATGTTTTTTTACGAATAAAACAAAAACTACGTGTCCTATGAAAAAGTGATCAATAACAAATTTGTGCATCTTTTTATGTGCACAATTTTTGTCGATTCGTCTTTTATCGTATCTTGCATAGTTTTACCGCAAAATGGATGTTTTTTGTGCTCTTAAAATTTAAGAAAAGGTTCCTATGACAATCTTATAATGCGTAAAAAAAGCAACGTTTTTCTCCTCTTGACTTTTTTATATCGTGTGTTGTTTGGCTTAAAATTTCCATTTTTTTGAACTAGTAAATACTATAACGTTGGTAATTTATTTTTACTAAAAAAAGTCATAAGCAGAAATTGTTTGTCTTTTTGCATTCTACGAATAACCGTATAGAGAATTTTTTAATTTTGAAAAAGAGTAAACTCAAGAATCCAGTCTGTCAATTCTTTCAAAAGTTATCACGCTCATAGGTACATATCCATCCATCCATCCATCCATAAATACATACATACAAACACACACGGAAAAAAAATTCGACTGCGTGGACGAGCGAATTTAAAATTATCCTGATATAAAGAATCAGTATATCTATACCAGATAAATAATTTGGTTAAATTATATAAACTGTTTGAGTGTAAGAACACTTTTGACACAATTGCTAAATCGGAGAAATTATTATTTTCAGTCTATTGTATGTTTGTTCAATATCGTAGAATGAAGTAAAAAATTTAGATGAAATGGAAATATATATTCCAATAGCAACCACTTATTCGTCAGGTATGATGAATTTGACTATCGCTGTAAGAGCTATATTGTAAATGTCTGCGATTTAATTGAATAATGTAGGGGACACTGGGGTATTATGGACCGCAATTCGATTTTTGCTCAAATCTCGCGAAAAATGACTTTTTCTGAAAATGTGAAAGCTTGAATTTGTAGTACGAGAAGTAATCTCTCTTTAGGTCGCGGCAGTTCAGTTAAATTGTATTAAATCATACAAGTTATATCAATTAGCGCAAAAATGTTGTTTTAGCGATTTTGAAAAATCTCGGGGAATTGCGGACCACTTTTCATATCGATTAAAAATCAAAAGGTGTGGTAGACAAAACTTTATTCTCGATTTATAATGACATAAAAAATTTATTATTAACGAAAAACGAAGTGAAAAGAAATGAGAAATTGCAATGAAAATCAGTCCGAAACGCAATGTTCGCAAAAAAAACCAAAAACCAAAAAAATCGAAAACCTATTAGAAATTGCGGAAAAACTTATGCTGTGTTGAAATTTTGCATAAAAAGACACTTATATACATTAAATATACGAAATAGGTTGTCAAATGTCAAGAACTGAGTGGTCCGTAATTCGCCGACAAAAGTGGTCCATAATTCCCCGAACGCTGTTTTTACAATATGGCAGCATAAGAGTAACACAATGCAAACTTCATGCAAAATCTCTTGTCTGTTTCGAAGGCATAAGGTTTCACGAATATTATGAACATATTTACCTGAGTTGGTTCTCGGAAAATGTGGTAAAAATAAACCAAACACAAAATGAAAAACAAAATCACGAAGACTCACATTTCTATTTCTTGTCAAATCGAGATCACGCTGCGTGTAAAGAAGTCGAGTGATGTAGGGAAAATCAACTTAACATGAGGCGAGCTGATGCCAGTTATATGGAGTTGTCTACCACTAGAAGGAAAAAAATATTGCGCTGGTTCGCAATTCCCCGTGGTCCATAATACCCCAGTCTCCTCTACATAAAATGATGGTGAAAGTTGAAGTGCAATATCATCTCGATGAAAGAATGTAAGTGAAGCTATAGTTTTACAAAATAATAATAAATAATCAAATGAGATACACGATGTGTATCCAATTATTATACGTTCTTACTCTAAGCAGCTTGAAGTCAGTTCGCAAAGTTCGCGCCATTTCACAAGTTTAGGTTGGTTAGATTAGTTTATTATTTCTGACGTTAAAGTCTTTTTCGTCGGTGCGTTTTCGTGCGATCTCCAGTTCGTGCACGTTGTGCCAATGTTGTTTTTGTTTAAATTTACTATTTACAGCAATAATATACATAATTATAAAATCTAAAAATAACAGCATTGGACCAACAGCAGAGACAACATTGGACAACATTTAGGATTGTCTCTTAAGAGTGATACTTTTAAAACCACTGCGTCATCAATCAAATATGGTTGATTCGTAGACTGCCCTTTAATAGAGGATGATGACTCTATCGCAAAACAGTAGGCGTTATTCGTTACGGTTATTTGGGGGGGGGGCGTATTTTTGACTTGAGTGCGTAAGATATTTAGTTGTCCAAAAAGGGGATGTTACTAAATATCTCTAAAATATCGAACACATTGTTGTCGAAAACCTGATTGGTTGCGACATTTTGTAAAGATAACTTTTAGTGACTGTTTTCAGGTTGTGTATCTATCAATAAAGATATATGAATTTTTTGCACAATTAGCTTTGTGTACCGATATTTCTAAATCATTAATTTCACTTCATGATTTTATTTATAAATGTTTTTTAAGTATTATTGATAGAAGGGAACATTTGAATTATTGTAAATGATTGTTTAATATTGAGAAATAATTAAGTTTTTAGCATTTCTCCCCCCTTCTATAATTTGGAATCTTTTCAATTTTTAAAGAGATAAAAAAATTAAATTACAGGAAAAACTTATTTTGAAAAATTCGAAAAAATGTTAGAATTTTTATATTAATTTTGAAAGATTTTGAGATTAAAATTTTTTTTTTTACAGATTTCCAGGAAAAAATTTCCAGGCAAAAAATATTTCAGAATTTAAGGTAGTTGTTGTTCTAAAAGTCAGATATAAAAAAATTGTTTTTCTATGATTCTAAGAATCAAAAAATTATAACCGATGTCATTCCAAATTAAAAACATTATTTTTATTAAAAAATGTTAAAATTCACAAAAAAATATTAATTTCAACTATGTTTTTTACAATAGAATTTTTTCTTCCTGTCGCATCTTACCGATTCTCTACGTAAGGGAGAACAATTTTTGATGTGGTTGGTCTTTACAAAGCTTTTAATTATATGTTAAACTTACTCTTTGAACTAAAATTATGGGTTAGGATAAAATTTTGTTTTAAAATCCCTTGAACTCTCTTTCAAAATTTTAGGAAATAATTTAAAATATTTAGTAATCTTTTTCAATTAACTTTTAATTAACAAAATTGAGCTTACCCAAAACTGTTTTAAAACAATTAATAGGTGAGCTCAATTTTACAGGGAATTAGGAGATTTAGAAAAATGTTCTTAAGGTACATGGGAAAGTTTCAATTTTTTTTTCTTAATGAATTCTAAAAGTTAATTGAAAAAAATTACTAAACATTTTGTATTATTTCCTAAAATGTTGAAAATGAATGCAAACGATTTTAAAACAAAATTTTGTCCTGATACATAACTTTAGTTCAAAGAGTAAGCTTAAGAGATACTTACAAGTTTTTAAAAGATTTAAAAATAATAAAAACATTTTAGATTTTTTAGGAATTTCTTAAGGTTTCTTGGTCTGGGACCGGGATTCGCGTTAAATTAGTTCTCCCAACATATCAAAAATCGTACTCCCCTTGCGCATTAACCTCATATATTATTGGTTTAGAAAATCGAATCGATTTTAAAATGTTGATATTAAAATTTGACACTTGAGAAAACAAGTAGCAGAGAACATAAAGAGGTTATTATGTTAAATTTACGTACTAACCATAAAACCTTTATAGCTTATTACAAAATTTATTCTGAAAAAAGTTAAAAATTTGAGATCCCTGGTCTCGATAGGCATGTAGGTGTTTACACATAAAACAATTTGGGTTTAATTTGTATTTGTCTAGAACAGATAGCAGTTTATAAATTGAAACTAATCTATTGAATGGGTCTTAAGTCAGACAAATAACGTTCTAAAAACATACAATGTTCCAAAGACGTTCTCAGGACGTATTTGGAACATTGAACGTTTTTTAGACGTTTTTTGGCCTGACTCAAAACGTTTTTTTTGACGTTCTAAAAACGTCTTTAAATTTTGTGCTGGCTCACAAAAGGAAAAAAAATCAACTTTTGTCGGAAATTATGCCTACTCTTCAATTTTCAACCCATCCTAATCGTTCTAAGCTGAAAATTTTCGTAATGAATTGTACTGTAAGAAAGCACTGCTACTTTTTTAATATTTGCAAAATAGCCCTATAAAATTAGCTGGAATCCAGAACTTTTTTTAGTGCTGATTTCAGCACTCTATGCACCGACTAATTTTCGAATTATTTTTTAATTTCAGGGTTAGAAAAATAATATAATGATTTATAGCATTGATCAAAGATGTAGAAAGTAAAATCCCAACGATTTGGCCCGACCCAGACCCAAAATGTCCCAAACTGACCCAAAATAGCCCTTCATGCTAATTAATTTACATTTTCGCGCTATCTATTTCGCGATCGACATAAGAAATGTATAATCAATAGAACATGATTATTTACACTATTTGACTCAAATACCTACCATTGTTATTCTAAGAAATTTAATCACAACAATCTGTACTTCTAGTTTGAAGTTTCTCTAGGCTTCTAATTTGCAGCTGTTACAAATATAATGATATTTTCCAGCGATAGGAGATGAGCAGAGTGAAATCTCCAACAATTAGATCTTTTCTTGACTCAAGGTGATCCAAAATGATAAAAAATGTTGCGAAATAACCCAAGAATGAAATTAGTCTAGATTATGGTGTATTTTATTTGTCAATTGTGTTGTATGTCAGTTGGACCAAATGAGAACCTCTAGGATCCATCAATCTGCCAACGTGATCTTCGCGCGGAATTTTCCAGGAGGCAATTTTGAGTGAAGGTCGCACGTGACAAAATTGAGGATTCTTGAGATTCTGTCAACGAGTTTGCTTACCTACCCTTAAACCATTAGTATTGTTCCAGCACATCTGCCGCGTGCCTGAATGGCCGGAAGGGCCACGGCCATCGAAAATCACAGGCCTACTGTCGTGTTTTCGTTCAACTCGAAAACACCGCGACAGGACCGAAGCACGTACGCCAGTGCCTTCTCTCTCTCTCCAACGCGCGCTTTCCAACCTCCCATCCCCGTTTTCCCTCTCACTCTCTCCCCCGTATTGTGTCTTCTTCCAACGCACTGGCGGCCGCCGTGGAACTCAACCGACGTTCGACTCGAAACGGCGGTAGGATGGTTCAAAGGAACAAGATTAATGTTTTAGTAAATAAATAAATAATAAACAAATTTAAAATACCCCGCCGTCGATTCGAGATTCGTTTGAGCTGATATATTGATGGCGGGGGGCGGTTGGGCTTTTCGAAAGGAAAATAAAACTTGAAAATTAAAGTAAAATAAAATAAATTGAAAAATGTAAAATGTAATCGATCCCCCCCCCTTCCGGGTCATGTCTATTATAATTTTATATATTACAATTATTATAATATAATTTTACAGGATCAGAATATTAATCTAGAATGGGGCGAGTAGCTTATTTATTAGTAATCATTAGTAATACCTTAGAAACGTAACAAATTAGTAAATAATAAAATAAGTAAAATAGGACGGAATGGTAAGGTCGGGTGGAGGCTTTTAAAAATAATTCCAAATTTTAATGTCTTTATTTATAACAATAATAGCCGAAAAAGTCCAACGACCATACTATTCACCCTAGCTTCATCGTTCCTTCGGAAAAATGAAGCTACGATATTACTTAGGTTAACCTTACAATTTCAAATTTTTAACATAAGTCTTAATATTTTTAATGTTAAGTCAAATTTTATTAATTTTATTAAATTTCGGTGTCGACGCTCGGAGACCGAGGTAGTGGGCTCGATGCAGCGTATCCCCACTGTTCGGATGCGACTCCGTTGTCGGTCTCGCAGCCTATCAGCGGGCTCGCCGCCGCTCCCACTGCTCTTGGTACGCCTCGCGTTCGGTCACCGGAAGAGAGACGCAGAGACCGAGAGTCAGTAGTTGTACGAAGCTTACAGAGGCCAGATCCGCTCTGCCTCTCTTTAGACGGACAAATAAAACCTTGATACTTAACCGCGATTTAGTCGATTTTTCTTCTCGACCAGTATCTCCAAGTGTCACCGCGGACGTTTATCCGAGAGGAACTTCAACATGTCGTTTTGGTTCGCGTTTTTTTGTGTCACAGAAGGGGCTTGACAAGGATATAGTTCGTGACGTGTAGTGGAATCGTGAGATAAAACACGAAGAGCAATAAGTACCGTAATAGGACGGACTAAATATTGTGACGCCGAGTGTTAAGTGTCGTTATCGCGTGTTTGTGGTGCCTGGGCAAGCGCAGCGGTGCCTAACGCGAAATAAAATCATCGTTCGGTGCCTTTCACTGATCGGTGGAGCTTCGGCCGAAAGGTTGCTCTCCTCCCGATCAGTTAGACTCTTTCAGTGGTGTCTTAGTTGGCCGAAAGGTTAATAAGCCAGTACTGAAGCGGGAGAAAGCGGGCCGAGCGAATTCCTCCGGAAGTACGGGCGGAGAGGATCGCCGCCCGACGTGCAGCAAATGTGGAATGGGTCTGCCTAGCCAATCTTGAGAGGAACCGTCGGTGCGAAGAGGCGCGCCACCTGCACGAGGAGGCACGGCGGCGACGAGAGGAAGAGGCGTGACGAGTAGAGGAGGAGACGTGTCGGCGTCGCGAGAAGGAGAGACGCCGCTTAGAGGAGGAAAGTGAGCGGAGAGAAAATCGGGTCGCCACCACCGCAGCACCCCGAGTGTCGGGCCCGGCGTACACGCCTAGCAAGGCCGATCTGATCATTCCCGGAGTGTTGAACCTATTGGAAATTCGTCGAGGAGTCGACGGCAAATCTCGTCCGTCGGAACAATTCTCCACGCGGCCAGACCCGCGGTACCACTGCCAGCACCAGGCGAGTTCATGAAAATTCGGATCGTTCCAGTCGAGACCCGAGAGGAAATACTTCCGTTTACTTAAGCGAAGGACCTAAAAAACACAAAAAAACAAAGGGTCATCGGGTTGCCTCGTACTATCTCCCAACTCAGTCCGAGTTAGTGACGCCGCCTTGGACCTCCTCACACCTTACTAGCCTTTCCTTCCTCTTTTCGTCCCCCCCCCCAAACACAAACAACATCGACGGCAGATACAGACCGTACATTTACCACCGATGGACAGTCTGACGGCGTGGAAGCGCTTAATAAAGGAGGACATTCAAAGGGTGCAGCTCCCCCCCCCCCCAGTCAACGCAACGTTCCTCTGGGGATGCAAGGGCTGGACGTTTGGCTAGAGGAACGGAAGCGCGCAGCAGCCACCGCACGACCGGAGCCGCGTAACTAGACGGCGCCCGGGCACCGCCCGATTTCGCCCCGGCCACCGATTCTCTCATCGGAACCAACCGGGCATCATACGCAAACCGCCGTTCACAGCGCATCCCAACCACATTACTTTATCCTACTTTCTTCTTACCCCCCCATGGCGAAATTCCGTACCCTATTGTTACAAAATTTTGCAGGCGTAACGGCGTTAAATAAATTGCATATCAAGTTATACGCCGAACTCATGGAGAGAGCCGTCCAGGCTGAAAACGACGAGGCGGAAGAAAGTCCTCGCAAGGCTAGCCGCGAAGCGGTCAACACAGGTGCGACGAACGCACCGTTCCCTCAGAACAACACCGACACCGCCAGACCCCCTCCGCAATGCCATTATTGCCCGGGGCGACACTTTCATCGGGAGTGTCCAGTCATCCGAGCTCGACAATCTGCTGCCACTTCGGAAAACTGGAGAGATCGGGCAGCAGAGCACACGCGAAATTATCGCCGAGATCGATTCCCTTGCATCCGAAAATTTCGTGAACGAGTCCGCTTTGACTCAAGAGGAGTTACGAAGATGCATCCCCTCCCCACGCATTTCTAGCGGCAGTGGGAGCAACAATTAAACTGAATGGCACGATTCAGTTACAGCCGATTCTCCAGGAAGCTTCCTAGCCTGGAACATTCTACGTTAGCCTTGAGGTGAGAGCCGAGCTGATTCTCGGCAGACCCTGGCTGAAAGAGCACATGGTAATACATGACCATGTTGCTGATTGTCCGTGAGATGCTTCGCAACAGCATCATCGAGCCAACCGCTTCCCCATTCAGTTCAGCAATAGTAATCGTCGGTAAAAAGGAGGGTGATTACCGGTTCTGTGTTGATTACAGACGCCTGAATGGGATGACCGTAGACGCCGCACCGTAGATCTCGGTACGGCGAGAATCTTCTCAACGCTCGACCTGAAAAGCCGGTACTGGCAGGTACCAATGTCGCCCTGTTCACGCCAGTACACCGCCTTCTCAACGCTAGGAGGAGGACAATTCGAGTTTAGGGTGATGCCGTTCGACTTGAAGAACGCCCCTGGAACTTTCCAGAACTTGATGCGCCAAGTCCTAGCCGAACAATGGGGATCGCACGCAATCGCGTACCTCGACGACGCAAAATGCAGCTTTGGACAAACCACTCTTGCTTACCTAAGACACGTCATCAGTACGGAAGGAAACTCGGCGCAAACCGGGCACGTCGAGGCCATAAGGAACGCCGCCCCGCCACGCACTCGATAGAAAATGAGATCCTTCCTCGGTATCTGCAACTGGGTGAAGGAATACATATCCAACTCTTCGATCATCCTGGCCCCTCTATAAGATATGTTGTCTACGAAGCGGCCCTACAAAATGTCGCCCGAGAACATCCAAAATTTGAAGCTGCCAAAGCTGCATTTCAAAAACACATAACCCTGAGCCGGCCAGATCCGGATCTTCGCTTCATTTTGCAAACCGACGCTAGCACCAGAGGAATGGGCGCAGTTTTAATACAGGACGGACCCGACGACAAACGAAGGATCATCTCGTTTGCGAGCGCAAAATTCTCGCCGAGCGAAGCTCGCTACCACTGCAACGAGCAAGAATGCCTCGCCATCGTGTGGGCGATTAAACGATACCGTCCCTTCCTCGAAGATCGTCCGTTCACGCTGCGAACGGACAGTAAAACACTCACCTGGCTCGAACGTCAGAAGGACACGAGGGACAAGCTGACAAGGTGGGATCTGTTTCTGAGCCGATTCCCGCGCACGGTAGAACACGTGCCCGACAGGCAAAATGAGCTGCCTGACGCGCTTTCCAGACACCCCAACTCTGACGAACTGTCGCCCGGCGAACCAGATCTCACACACACGCTGCCGCCAACCACCAGCACCGCGCGCCCGGACAACGCCACGTCAGTGCCGATTCTCATCGCGTTGGCCCGCTCCCCTATTTTCCGTGAAGTGATCGACGCGCAACAGGAAGTTCCGTCGATCACAAGAGGCGTCCTCCGATGGAAGAGTTTGCAGAACCTTCCAAAAATATCAGTACCGAATGCCGACTTCATGAAGCGGCACCGACTCACAGAACGAGGTTGGTGGTGCCAGGATACCGCCGGTATGTGGTGAATATTAGTTCCCGGGAAACTGCGCCCGAAAGTGATCTGGGAATTTCATGATGCTGCCATCGCTGGACACCCCGGAACGGACGAAACAACCCGTTTCATGAAAGAATTATTTTTCTGGCCCGGAATCTGCCGAGAAATACGGCGCAACGTAGCTGGATGCCATGTTTGCATTTGTTGCAAACCGGTACGTGTCAAACAAACCGATGGATAACGCCCGCGCTCAACAACCACTGCCTGGGATACGGTCGCCGTTGACTTAATGGGACCGTATACACGTACGAGTCGAGGTCACAGCTTTATATTCGTGGTGACCGATCTTTTTACCATTTGGGTGGAGGATTTCCCCCTTCGGACGGCTGAGGCACCGAAAATTATACAGTTAATGGAGGATGAAGTTTTCAGCCGATTTGGACATCCAAGGCGGGTTCTTAGCGACAATGGGTCTCAATTCACGGGTCGCGCGTGGGCTGAAGCAAGCAAAAATTGGGGATGTGAACTTTGGACAACGCCAGTTTATCACCCTCGAGCTAACCCCTGCGAAAGACGTTAACAAGAGCTCAAGAAGGGTCAAATCAACGCACCTCGGACAGGCACCTACCCGATTTGCTCTTCGGTTTGAGGCGAAGAAAGAATGCCGCTACTGGTGTCACCCCTAGCCATCTCCTCATGGGAAAGACGATTCTCCGCCCAGGAGAATGGAAACTGACACCCGATCAAGACATACCTCCCACCACCAGGGCGAATGAAGAACGCGAACACGCGGCTCGACAGCGACAGGCGGAGTACCAAGGCCGATACGCTGCAGCACCCAGCCAGCCCCAGTATCTTCCTGGAGACTGGGTGTACGCACTCAACTACAAGCTCTCGAACAAAATAGAGGGCTATAATGCAAAACTTGCGCCAGACCGATTAGGCCCCTACCAGGTCCTAGACCACATATCCGGGGAAGTCTATTGGATATGGAGGGACGGCAGCGCTTAAAAGGTACACGGAAGTGCCTTGGTCCCAGCACCTACGCCTGCGAAGGACAGTGCTACCAGCACGCATCGGATTGATGGTGAAAAAAGTAGCGAAAACGGTACCCCGAGAGCCGGCGACCAGCCCATCTCGGCCGTACGAAATGCCGAACGCGTAGGCGGAGGGAGCGACGCTTGCCCTATCAAAACCGTCGATAGGAAGGAGAAAATTGGCACGAAAGTTTATCCTATCGAAACCGTCGATAGGGAGGAGGATATTGGCACGAACGTTTATCCTATCGAAGCCGTCGATAGGGAGGAGAATCCAGTCACGAACGTTTACCCTATAGAAACCGTCGATAGGGAGGAGGATGATGGGAGCAGCGCATCCCATCACGATGACGAATTCTTCGCACACGGCTGAGAACGGCAGGAGGTCAACCCAACCGGGCGTCGACAAGGCAGAAACCAGTTCGCTCTCGTAGAGCGGAGTTGCACAGACAACGAAGGAGACAGTAACGCCGGACGGCGCAACAATCTACGCGCTCGTGTACCAGTCGCATATCGGGTTGCACGAACTTATGCAACTCGGAGAAGGCAGCAGAAGAAGGACTTATGAAGAGATGAGGCTGGCGCGATCTACCTCACCCCTGTAAATTCTTGTAACTTAATTTAGCGTAGGGTTAGGTATCAGTACGGTCGGAACGCACACTGGTAGGATAGGCTAGCGGCCAAAAGGCACAACCTGAGAAGAGCCAGGGTTTTCGTGATCTCTCAATCAAGTTTCAACAGGAAAATCGAGCGAAGGACACTACGTGACAAAAAGCTACTTTTCGAGATTCGATACGACGAGTTTGCTCATCCTTCCTATTGTTAGGGCCCTTCAGCTGAGTGGCGACAGCCTGCCAAACACGTGCCGGGCCGTGTTTACCAACAGCGTCAACATGGCGGCAGGCCGAACCACGTATTCCTGTCAGTTCTTCTCTCTCAATCTAACGCGCGATCTTTACTTTCTTTCCAGTCACTCTTTTCTCTCTCTCTCTCTCTCAATCTCTCTCTCCGTCATTTTCTACCGCATGGGCCAGCGTCGCCAGGGATCTCAACTTATTTGGGAAAATAGAATCTAGCCCAAATAATTTTTAATAAGAAAAATAAGCAATTACCCGTATGAAAATTATAAAGGAAGCCCAACGACATATTAAATTAAATAGATAAACCATAAGGATTTTCAGAGATAGGAATTTGAATCGGACTCTCCCCGGATCGTTAAATCAAGTACAAAATTATTAATGTACGTGCACACGCGTCTACACGTATATCAATAAACAAATTTAACTGTTATAGGAAATAGCAGAATAGGGTAGTAAAATATAGTAGTAAATAAGTAAAATAAGCAACGAGTTAGTCACTCGTATAGTTTTGGTAACATTAGAAATAATTGAAAATTGTCAAAGTTGAAACGAAACGATAGTTCGGGGATCTAGCCCAAATAATAACTCACCCCAAACCAAATTTATAAACAATAAACCCCAAACTTTCGTTTGACCTAGCTTCTATATATATATATATATATATATATATATAT
Organism: Druon quercuslanigerum; assembly: GCA_010014905.2. Taxonomy (NCBI): domain Eukaryota; kingdom Metazoa; phylum Arthropoda; class Insecta; order Hymenoptera; family Cynipidae; genus Druon; species Druon quercuslanigerum. The sequence continues at coordinate 17,953 of JAAAKG020178423.1, forward strand.
ATATATATATATATATATATAACCGCGAGGCTACAAGTTCATTGTGCGCTCTCCCAGCCAATGGGCAAAATCGACATCCCCACACGAAAATTAACGACCAATCAATCGAAATTTTCATCCCCGCGCTCGATTTTCCGACCAACCGGCAACGACTGTTCAAATTCAGTCAGCAGTATTGTACAGGGAGTAGCCGCGCAAGGGTTCTCCCTGAGGAGTTGTACGCAAAGCAGAGGAATAAAGAGATTCGCTCTCGGATTGACATCGACATTTTAATTGACGTTATTTGGGACCCCATCCTACCCTTCCCAGCAGACTCGAAGTGAAAGTGTAGTTGTCGTGATTCATCGTGTCACATCAAGAGCTGTTCTTTTTTTCTTCGATAAATCTAAACATTTCTTTCGCTAAACGTTATTTTGTGTTGTCTCTTCGTGTACTGACACCCTGTTTACGTAGGAAATTCCTGTTGTCAGTCTCGAAAGGATCTTAATTGTCACTTCCTTGTACATTGCGTGTGTGTTTCTTTTTCTCTGTGTGTATTTCAGGCAATTTTTGTCCAACAGGGACGATAGCGCGCGCGGTTCCCAGCGCAATTCCCGCCACCGAAGTCCGAGGGAGAGGGCTATCCTCCGACGACATTCTTCCAGCCGACGGGTGGGGACAATAAGCCGACAGGACGCGGAAACGCAGAGGAGGTGCGAGTCCGCCACCCGGCTTCTCAGTCGTCTGCGTCATAGTAGGAATAGCGTGCGCCGCCGCATTTTGCACGCCGACGAGGGAGGCCAGCATAGGAGAGCCGCTAGAGAGGGCCGTCGCCGCCGAACAGCAGTTCGCCGCGAACGCCCCTCCACCGGTCAGAGCGATCGTCGCCGAGGCGACGCAACGAGGGAACACCGACTCAGGAGGGTCGGCAACGAGTGAGGTAACCGGCCCAGTTGGGTCGGCAACGCGGGAGGAGATCATCACGTCCAACGTGAACCCCTGAGTGCTCTCGCCGTCGAACAGCAGCACTTGGAAGCTGTCTGGGACCACCGTGTCCTTGCTGCTCAAGATCGGACAAGGACGTACAGAGAACGCTGGGCAAGTTCGGCCGCCCCGGCCATCCAGTCCACGGACATTGAAGAGAATGTCGCCCGCTATACTGCACTGCCCCTACCACTGCCGATGGACTGATCAAGACAAGCTCTATACTAACACCCGTGAATAAATATCAGAGTGCCTGCATCGACGCCCCGGAGGGAAGCGGTTACGACCCAAAGACGACTGCCTTGTCTAGAGAGGCCAGCCTACTATTGGAGAGAAAGAGGGGAAAGTCGGGTACCCTAGACCCACGTCGTCGGGGACTTCCAAGGGACCGAGAGAATTCCGCCTCTCTCCCTCTGCCAACATTCTGTTCAGAAGGACGTCACTTTTTTCCGTCCGGACCATATCAGGGCACCATCATTGTCAGCCGTCGGTTCTCCGTAAACTCGCCCAGGCGGACTGCGTCACCGAATCGTCACCGTTTTTAATGAAATAAATAGCGACCACCGCAGTCGTCACCTGTTCTTATTGTTAATGCTTCTCTTATAACTTGATGTATTCGCGCAGCTTCGCTCACTAGAAAAAAAAAACAAGAAAAAAACAAAACCTTGATGGACGGACTTACAGCGTGGAACCGACTCATCAAGGGGGAGATTAAGCGAACGCAGTTACCGCCTCCCTCGAGTCGCAAGAACACCCCTCAAGGGACGTCCGAACTGGACGCATGGCTGGAGAAAGAAGCCCGTAAGCGCGCCTCCAGAGATAGGACCAACACGTCCCATTAACGTATTTTTTTCACATCAAGGGAGGAGAAGGGATACAGAGGAATCTCTACTACCTACTCTTGTTTCTACCTCCCCTCAAAGCCACTGCCGGCTGGGGTAGAGAACAAATTTGCGCCCAACGTGGGGCTCAACCGACGTTCGACTCGAAACGGCGGTAGGATGGTTCAAAGGAGCATGATTAATGTTTTAGAAAATAAATGAATAATAAACAAAGTTAAAATACCCCGCCGTCGAGTGGAGATTCGTTTGAGCTGATAAATTGATGTTGGGCTTTTCGAAAGGAAAATAAAACTTGAAAATTAAAGTAAAATAAAATAAATTAAAAAATGTAAAATGTAATCAACCCCCCCCCCCCCACCGGGCCATGTCTATTATAATTTTATATATCACAATTATTATAATATAATTTTACAGGATCAGAAAATTAATCTAGAATAGGGCGAGTAGCTTATTTAGTAGTAATCATTAGTAATACCTTAGAAACGTTACAAATTAGTAAATAATAAAATAAGTAAAATAGGACGGAATGTTAAGGTCGGGTGGAGGCTTTTAACAATAATTCCAAATTTTAATGTCTTTATTTATAATCGTTCCTTAGGAAAAATGAAGCTACGATATTACCTAGGTTAACCTTAAAATTTCAAATTTTTAACATAAGTCTTTATATTTTTAATCTTAAGTTAAATTTTATTAAATTTCGGCGTCGACGCTCAGAGACCGAGGTAGTACGCTCGAGGCAACGTGTCCCCACTGTTCGGTTGCGACTCCGTTGTCGGTCTCGCAGCCTATCAGCGGGCTCGCCGCCGCTCCCACTGCTCTCGGTCCGCCTCGCGTTCGGTCACCGGGAGAGAGACTCAGAGACCGAGAGTCAGTAGTTGTACGAAGCTTACAGAGGCCAGATCCGCTCTGCCTCTCTTTATACGGACACATAGAACCTTCATACTTAACCGCGACATAGTCAATTTTTCTTCTCGACCAGTATCTGCAAGTGTCACCGCGGACGTTTATCCGGCAGGAACTTCAACATGTCGTTTTGGTTCGCGTTTTTTTTTATGTCACAGAAGGGGCTTGACACTCTGCTGATCTCTTATCGTTGGAAAATATCATTATATTTGTAACAGCTGCAAATAAGAAGCCTAGGGAAACTGGAAACTAAAACTACAGAGTGTTGTTATTAAATTTCTTAGAATAACAATAGTAGGTATTTGAATCAAATAATGTGAATAATCATGTTTTATTGATTACATATTTCTGAAGTCAATCGCGAAATAGGCAGCGCGAAAATGTAGATTATTTAGCATTTTGGGTCAGTTTGGGACATTTTGGGTCTGGGGTGGATCCAATCGTTGGGATTTTACTTTATACATCTTTGATCAATGATATGAATCATTATATTATTGTTTCAACCCTGAAATTATAAAATAATTCGAAAGTTAGTCGGTATGTAGAGTGCTGAAATCAGCACGAAAAAAATTCTGGATTCCAATTAATTTTAGAAGGTTATTTTGCAAATATTAAAAAAAGTACAATTCACTAAGAAGATTTTCAGCTAAGAACGATTAAGATCGGTTGAAAATTGAAGAGTAGGCAGAATTTCCAACAAAAGTTGATTTTTTTCCTACTGAGTGACTTGGTTGTGGCATTAAAGCGAGTAGAAGTCGCGATAAGTGGTAGTGCGATAAGCGGGAAGGTACTGTAAATGAAAAATTTTTCTTCAGGTTCATATAAAAAATTTAAATAATTTTTGATTTAAATAATTAATTTTAAGAGAATACTTAAAAATATTTCAAAATATTTCTAAAATTTTCACAGGAGAATCTGAAAGATTTTAAAACAACTTTTAATTTTGCAGGATTTAAAAACAAATGTCAGGAAAAATTTGAATAATTGAAAAATATTAGAAGGCTAAATAATTTTAAAAGGATTAAAAAAATAATTTTCTTTAAATTTATGGGAAATTTTTTTAACGATCTTAAATTATAAAAAATGAACTTTAAGAGAACTTTGGAAGATATTTCACATTCTTTTGTTACGCATCCGAAATATTCAAAAATCATTGATAATTTTCTTAAAATTCATCAGAAAATTTGGAAAAATTTAAGGCAATTTTTTTACGTTTTGAATTATTTATCCACATTTTAAAAAAATCGACTCAGCTCGAGTTGTTGATAACTCGACCGATCGGGTGTATACCTACTTCTGAATTCAAGAGACTTAAGGATATTTCAATGACTTAAGAAGATTACACTAACTTCAGGAGATTTCAAGTGACTTCATGTGACTACATGTGAATTCGTGACTTCAAATGACTTCAGAAGAATTCAAGTGACTTTGCGTGACTTCGTGTGAATTCAAATGACTACAAACTACTGTTTTCTTATGCTAAAGTTATTTAATAAAATATTTATATTTTTTTTTACAGAATATTTTAAGCCTAAAAAAATTTTTTAACTGTAATATTGACAGAATTTCTCCTTCAAAATGGGTTTTCCATCCATGCCTAGAAATTATCAATCTGGGGGATTGTGCAGACGTGAGGATCGTTAGGGAGCGTTCACATATTACGTAACGCATTTTCTATAGTAAATGTATACTATAGCAGACCCCCCTCACCCATATGTACGTTACCTAATATGTGAACGCTCCTTTATTAGGCACATCCGCATCTTCAACGTTATCCACGTCAACCCATTCAACATTCTCTGCTTCTTTGTCTTTTTGGACTAGTACTTTCTGGCCTCGTGTTGTTACTATCCGAAACGGACGAATTTTGTTGGAAGCAGATACTGTTTTTCCATGGACGTTCTGCTTATGCGTTTTTACATTTTTTTACTAGCAAAATATAAACCACAAAATCTGACAAATTCTACTATTTAAATCTTTTTTAATAGTAGGACAATAAAAATCGTATGGCCTCTCTCCAATTCCATCGTATTCTGGCTTAATATTAATAAAACCGTTCAATAGCATTGGTGTAAATCGGTGTTCCGCGGTAATATCCAAAGCTTCAATGCTATTTGTAGTTTGTTTGAGTGCATATAGTGGAGGTAAGAATTTGTCTTTCAAAACGTATTTCAAAGCACTTCTTGATGGTTTGCAGCAATTATTATCTTAACATCTAACGATCTGCAATAGTTATATATATATTGACTTACTGAAATTTTAAGTATAAAAATTTTGTGTTAAATTATTGATACTTACTTGAAGTAAATACTGACTTTCTCGCACATGTTCTGCATACCAATGATCAGAATGACTGCCTGGAACTGAAATTTCTTCTTCTTCAGGCTTTACGTATTTACCCATCACTTCGTGACCATCTATAACAACATTGCTTAAAATCGTTTCCAAAACCCTAGCAGCATAGGAAAAAATTTTCTGCAGTATTTGTAAAGATGAACAAGCCATCTAAATCGTATTTTCTGAAATGTTCAATGGCATGCCTGATTATTTTTGGTTATCGTGGTTTTTTATCAGGGCCACCGTCGACCGACAAAAACAAAACTGGTTTCACTTCGCGGTTATCATTGAGCATAATTTTTCTGAAAGCTTCTATTTCCAAAAATTTTCAAAGTTAGCGGCATGTGTAGAAGCAGTGGATTTATAATGCTTTCCACTTCTGATTGCTATGAAAGTTAGTCCTGAAAAAGTTACTGCAGTAGGGTTCCCTTATTTTGTCATGCCCGATAATAATAAGTGCATAAACTGAGGGTATCAGTTTTTGTCTTTCTGCGACAATCCAATCATGATCCGGCAATTTGACCTATACAATTTTAAATAATTTCAATTACCCATATTAAATTAATAGAAGAAAGCCACATAATATAATAACGAAATATTCATTACTTTCAGCGGAATCTTTAAGGGTACTTTGTAGAGGATCCTTTCGGTTCCTTTGGTCCGCCAGGGAACTGAACAATCACAGACGTTCTATAACATTCTCTCCAAGCTTGTTCTAGAACAGTGGCATAATATTGTATATCGAAATTCTAGAATCATGTTACAAATGTGTTCTAGAATCAATCAAGAACAAAATCCGAGATCTGTTACTAAACAATTCTACCACTAAACTTGTAGGGTGCATGTTCTAGTACTAAAAAAAATCACAGACGATCTTTATTATTTTCTATATTATTATTATTAACCTTATTATCTGTATTGTGCCATCCGAATGTTACTTCGACGTTCTGTGGAATGCTATTACATTGAACTCCTTAAATTACATAATATAATAACTATTTTAATAACTAATAACGGGAAGAAAAAATCGTACTACCGAAATGCATTAATACGTTTTTCAATAAGAAAATTGTATTAATATGAGCAAAAAAATATTTTTTTATCGAAGATCTTAGAATAACATCTGAAACACATTAAGAGCACGTGCACTGAGTTCTAAGCAACTAAGAATCAAAATTCAGAGGGCAAATAAATGGACTTCATCTTTACTATATCGTTATGACGTGGACAAGACGTCTTATGTCCATGCTGTTAAGATATGTTTGCGAAATTAAACTATGTTAGAGATATTTAAAGATAACTTTACGTTAGGGACATACGTATTAGTAGAATAGGACCACTATGGGAAATTTTAGGAGTGGGGGGTGGGCGTCGCCTGTACTATGGTAGTTTTAATATAAGAACGGTTGATCCTACGTAATTTTGTTGCAGGGAATAAAGACTGCATTTGTCGCGCACAATTTAGCTCAAGTTTTAATTTTTTAAAATTTGATTATTTTTGGATCTTTGGTGTTTTTTGAGTAATACATTTTAAGGTTTTAATACGAAAACGGTTGATCTTAAGTAATTTTGTATGGTAAGAATAAAGACTGAATTTTTCGAGATCAAGTCAGCTCAAGTTTAACTTTTTCGCAATTCGACTATTTTTGGATCTTTTGTGTTTTTTGAGTTATAAACTTTGACTTTTAATATAAGAAGTGTTGATCTTAAGTATTTTTTTGGGGGGAATGAAGACAGCATGTGTCGAGCACAACTTAGCTCAAGCTTGACTTTTTCGAAGTTTGAGTATTTTTGGATCTTTTGTGTTTTTTGAGGTTCACCTTTTGAGTTATAATATGTGAACGGTTGATCTCAAGTAATGTTGTTGCAGGGAATAAAGACTGTATTTGTCGAGTACAACTCAGCTCAAGTTTTACTTTTTCAGAATTAGACAGTTTTTGGATCTTTTGTGTATTTTGAGGTTCACCTTTTGAGTTTTAATATGAGAACGGTTGATCTTAAGTAATTTTCTTGGAATAAATAAAGACTTTATTTGTCGAGTACAACCCAGCTCAGGTTTAACTTTTTCGGAATTAGACTGTTTTGGGATCTTTTGTTTTTTTTTGAGGTACACCTTTTTAGTTTTAATATGAGAAAGGTTAATCTTAAGTAATTTTGTTAAAAGAAATAAAGACTGTATTTGTCGATTACAAATCAGATCAAGTTTGATTTTTTCGAAATTTGACAGTATTTGATCTTTTGTGTTTTTTGAGGTTCACCTTTTGAGTTGTAATATGAGAACAGCTGATCTTAAGTAATTTTCTTGGAGGGAAGATAGACTTTATTTCTCGAGCACAAGTCGGCTCCAGTTATAGTTTTTCGAAATTTGACTGCTTTTGGATCCTTTGTATTTTCGAGGATCACCTTTTGAGTTTTAATATGAGAACGGTTGATCTTAAGTAATTTTGTTGAAAGGGAATAAAGACTATATTTATCGAGCAAAAGTCAGCTTAAGTTTAACTTTTTCGAAATTTGACTATTTATGGAACTTTTGCATTTTCTGAGTTTTAACTTTTGAGTTTTAATATGAGAAAGGTTGATCTTAAGTAATTTTGTAGAAGGGAATAAAGACTGTATTTGTCGAGTACAACTCAACTCGAGTTTCACTTTTTCAGAATTAGACAGTTTTTGGATCTTTTGTGTTTTTTGAGGTTCACCTTTTGAGTTTTAATATGAGAACGGTTGATCTTAAGTAATTTTCTTGGAATAAATAAAGACTTTCTTTGTCGAGTACAACCCAGCTCAGTTTTAACTTTTTCGAAATTTGACTGTTTTTGGATCTTTTTTTTTGTGGTTCACCTTTTGAGTTTTAATATAAGAAAGGTTAATCTTAAGTAATTTTGTTAAAAGAAATAAAGACTGTATTTGTCGATTACAAATCAGATCAAGTTTTATTTTTTCGGAATTTGACAGTTTTTGATCTTTTGAGTTTTTTGAGGTTCACCTTTTGAGTTGTAATATGAGAACGGCTGATCTTAAGTAATTTTCTTGGAGGGAAGATAGACTTTATTTCTCGAGCACAAGTCTGCTCCAGTTATAGTTTTTCGAAATTTGACTGCTTTTGGATCCTTTTTATTTACGAGGATGACCTTTTGAGTTTTAATATGAGAACGGTTGATCTTAAGTCATTTTGTTGAAAGAGAATAAAGACTATATTTGGAGTACAATTAACCTGAAGTTTTATTTTTTCTAAATTGTACTATTTTTGGATCTTTTCCGTTTTCTGAGTTTTACATTTTGAGTTTTAATGTTATGTGTCAAAAGTAGTTAGTTGAGAGTTACTGGGAAATCAACGCAAGGGGCCACTCGATCTCCACTCAATTTT
>JAAAKG020178434.1:0-26360 GCA_010014905.2 Druon quercuslanigerum
ACCAAAAATTCTCTTTTTCCTACGAAGATAGTTGAATTTTTAGCTCAAAACGAGAAATGATCAAAAATAATGTTTACTTTGATTTGAATATCGAAACATTAGTTTTAAACACGAAGTTACTTTTCTCAAAAGTAGTTGAATATTTAACCACACACGAATTGGTAAAATAAAAATTGAATTATTAACCAAACAACTGCATTTTAATCTAAGAAAAATGCATATTCTACTAAAATTTGTGAATTTTCAAATCAAAAAGACAAATTTTCAACAAGAAAAAAATTGTTGAATTTTCATCCAAGCAGGATTTCCGTTCCATTTTCGACAATAAGCTATAAATTATAAATAAAAAGTACATTTCCTATGATTATAGTTGAATTTTTAACCCAAAAAAGGCAGATAAAAAAAAATTTGTTTCAAATAGATTTTTTTTATCAAAAAAAAATTAAAAAAAAAAAAAAATAATTGAATTTTTTCATAATTTTGACTCAATAATTAGGCATCTATTTTTAGATGTTTAAAAACATGATTGCGCGCTTTTGCTGCCTGCCTTTCTACAAAAAACATGTTCGTTGCCGAAATCATGACACGAATAATTCCTGTACATAATATAACTGATAAAAATTTAAGATTTATTAATGTAAAATTTGACTGTTACAATTTCCGTTGAAATAATGAACTTTAAACCAAAAACTGAAATGATAAATAATTTTTCCAAAAACAGTTAAATTGTTAACCACACTGACGAAACGTTAATAAAAAAAATGAATTTTCTACAAAAAGTAAGTTCAATTTAAAATTAGAGACATAAATTTTTAACTAGATAAAATGTAGTTCAATATTGATTCAAACAAGTAATTTTTAATTTAAAAAAACTTACAATTTAAAAAGAAATTTATACACCGAATTTATGAAAATTTTTTTAAAAATAAACAACAAAGTTATTTTTCTTACTACAAAAGTTAACTAAGACCTTCATATCTGCCCTTTCCAAATATTTCCACCCCTACTTAATTTGTCATATTTTAGCAAATTAATCAATACAAACAAATGCATATAAATTTGTATCAAGATATGAAGAGTGTTGAACTCTACGTCAAATCGGGGATAGATCTAAAAATGAAATTTTTTTAAAGCGGATCCAGTGACCGGAATGGTCACTATGACCCCAGTTATACCGGCAATCCTACAGTAAAGCTTTTTATGATAGGCTAGCTTAAATAAGAGTGACCAGATTCGCGTTGGCGCTAAAGCTGCAGGGAACCCACGTGTTCGAGAGAGAGCACTACCGAAAACTCTCTTGCGCCGTCGCGAAACTAAACACTCTCGTGTTTATGCTGGCTTATTCTAGCACCGGCTTACTGTATGCTCGTGGGTGTAACTCAGGACTATATGTACACTTTTCCCGCACTTCATGTCCACTTTTCCCGCACTTCGCTGCGTAATCGTTACTTTTACAAGTTCCGGTTGGATATCTCTGCACATATGAACAATACTCATCTTTTCGAATTTAAGGAAACTGTTCTGTGTCCTTGTCAGCGTCAAATTTATACCAGATATTTTTTGAAAGACTTCTGGTTCAATTGCGCTTAAACAAACGTTAACATTAAAAATAAAAAAAATTTAAATTTTTGACAAACGTCACATCTATGAAAGAAATGGATTTTAAAAAGTTGTTCATGAAAAAAGGTACAAACTTTTCACGAGACAAATTCTAATCCAATCAAATCTGTTCCACTCCAATCCACTCCACTGGCACTTTAAAGCCACGCCACTCCACTGCCACCCTACTGCAACCTCACTGCCATTCCACTGCCGCTCTACTGCTAGTCCACTCCACCACACTGCACTGACACTTCACTGTCACTCCACTGCCGCTCCAGTGCGGAGCCAGGGCTCACAGCCTCCCCACTGTAATCTTACTGCAACCCAACTACCACTTCACTCCACCCCACTTCACTGCCATTCTACTGCAACCCCACTGACTCTCTACTGACACTCCATTGCCACTCTACTCCCACTCGACTTCCAATCCACTGTCACTCCACTACCACCCCGCTGCAAACCCCACTGCTGCTCCACTGCCACTCTACTACCACCCCACTGCAACCCCACTGCTACTCCACTGCCACTCCACAGATACTCTATTGTTACTCCACAGCCACGCCACTGCTACTCCGCTGACACTTCACTGCCACTTCATTGCTACTACAGTTCCACTCCATTGCCACTGAAATGCCACTCCACTCCACCCCACTCGAGTCCACCCTGAGTTAAAATTATACGGCCTATCCTAAGAAACGATATTTTATGTATCGTTTGCAGTTCCTAAAATGGCACTTATGATGGCGGTGTTGTAAAAAATTATTTATTTCAAATGTGCATCTTGTTTTTGGCTGATCAATTTTTGTCTATTTAATAACAAATACAACTTGTATAATGCGTAATTAAGTTAATTAAAGGAATAAAAGCAGTGGAAATTCAAGAGAATGAGTGACAAAAATCTGATATAGTTGCTATACATTACTTTGAGTTACATAAAAATGACCAATTGAGTTCAATGTCACGCAGGGAGGAAGAAAAAATAAAGTTTAGTATTATATTTTATTCAAAACTTTCACTCGGGTGAACCCTGTTATACATCATAGCTACGGACTAAGTCGATGCTTGAAAAATTAAAAATGGAAAATGTTTTCACAGGCTTAAGATGGCAGTGTGCCCCGACATATTGGAAAAAGTCTGGATTTTACCCAGTAATTGACGGACTGGGTGGCAGTAAAGTGCACGATGAGGGAACCTACAATGTAAGATGGGTTCCGAATTACCAGAACCTAGATAAAGGAACGTAGAAAAATGTCCAGAGCTACCGGCTTAAGGATCAAACCCAGGACCCATTCCTCGTCTTAATTACCCTGTCCTGGAGGGCAATGACAAATCACTCCGTCTCCGGAAAGAGTACTACCCGCCTTAACCAGAGGTTGAGATGTCCGATGTTCTGGAAATCAACAGCTGTAAGCTTTAAGGGGGTATACAGGTCAACTCTACAGATATAGTCCTAGAGTAAGATGTTGGTCCTGTTTTGGAAATATTCGCGCAATTTGTAACTTGAGAGTCACACAATCGGCGAACATCCATGACCCCTTTACCTCCAAGCTTGCGTGGCAGAACTATTCCTTTTACAGATATTCTCACATGGTGCATTCTGTGCTCGGACATTTTCATGCGGATGATTCTGTGAAGCCTTTTAAGGTCAGTCATGGACCAGGTAACCAGACCAAAGGAGTATGCTAGGAGAAGATGCCTTCACGATGTTCTTCGCACTGAGAGCGGACGTCAGTATCAAACCAAGGCGATCCAAAAAAGTAGTCCCAAGTACCTTTTTAATTGCAGAGTGAAGCGGACCCCTCGCCTGCAATATACCGAGATACTCGTACGACCCCTTGTCAGTCATCGCCTCAATCAGAGCATGATCATCCAGTGTCAGTGAAGCATATACTTCTCCACGGAACAAATGCAACTTTTTGCATTTGTCTAAACCCAGAGACATCATGATGTCATAGGAAAACTGCAGCAAGATGTTAAGTAGGCTGTTCAATTTCGAATCTGAGCTTGCACACACCTTTATGTCGTCCATGTACATGAGGTGAATGAGTTGAGACTCAGCAGTTGTACTAATGTAATATAGTAGAAATCCACTATATTGTTTCTACTTTTATTACTGTGGTCTATTCTCCATTGATGTAAAAAATCTCGAAGTTCGTCGTGCCACCTCATGGTTACATTATAAACTTGAATTCACGTATTTTAAGTATCGGTAATCAAAGGGCCCTCTGTGCGTACAAACTAAAGTTTGTTTCCATTTCTGCAGTGGGCCTATAACAGGCATTGTGTTTGAGATTGTGAATGCAGAATATTAATTTTTCGAGTAATTTATTATTGTTTTTGTCTACTATTTTTTCATGCATCATTTTTCATACTTATTTGTACATATATTACAAATATTCCTAAAATTAGTTTAATAAGTACTGAAACAATGAACGAAATTTTTTAGAAATGCAATTTTGAGTTTCAAGCAAAATATAAAATAAGATTCATTTCTATTTTTCAATTAAAATAATTCTTCAATGCTTTTTTATCTTGTTAACTGAGTAATTAGTTATCAGTTGATTACTAAATCCAAGTGACACAAAGGAAAGTGCAGATTACTTACATTTGGGGGCTCCTCTGGGATCTTGTGATGCTTAAGGACCAAAAAACTGTTCCAGAAAGTTCACGTAAGTCGTGAACTTGCGAGAAATATTATGTCGTCATATCGGTAAAAATTTTAATTCATTACATAACTGTATGCTCTTATAATTTTTTAACAAGAAGCGAAATGCTGTTGTGAGCTGTTCAATATTTTTCCCAGTCGAAAAGTTTCATTTGAGGAAGAGACAGTGTGCATGCCAGTAATCCTTGCGTCATTGTGTTGTATATAATCTAACTTTATGAGGTCTCACTTACTCCTCCTTGAGATATCATTTATGAGTCGGTGACTTAAAGAATCTACAGGTATTCATCAACGGTGACTGTTATATACGAAAGGGAGAAATAGTTTAATATTTATTGGTTTTAAGACGAATTCCTGTCGTTTTTATATTGTATTTGTCATTTACTTTGAAGAAAGGAGACGTTAGCCTTCGATCCCCAAATATAGGCGCAATATAACCACAGCTCGGGGGGTTTGGATCTTCTTTAACAAAAATCGGATAAGTGTTTGGCGTTAGATTTGAAAATACAAACTCTAGCTTGGGCAGAGGATAAACTGTCCATATAGTATATTACTAAAAATCATTTTCTGAAAATAGAAGAAGCCTTTTCCAGTGCTTTCGATTACATTACAAGCGCACAATAAATTTTCTATGATAGAAGAATTCGATTTCTCAGATTTCTCAGATTGGGAGAATTTTCGTGATCTTTTTGAAGTCCTAATTGTTCACAATAAAACTTTGCCCAGTATTGTCCGTCTTCATTATTTGAAAACTTCATTGACCGGCCAGGATGCACATTAATCAAACATGCCAAGGTCACTGAAGCTAACTTTCAGTCAACTTGGGACGCTATTAGGAAGCATTATGATAATAAGAGAGCATTGATTGTTGCGCATTTATAAGCCACAGTAACTTAACTATATGCCATGTTTAAAGTAGCTCCTCTTTTGCCTGTGAATATTCCCCGACTTCAACTTTGTGATGCTCAATTGCTAGCCAAAGCATTACGCTTTTTAATTACTACAATGGAATTTTAAAATGTACCATTATATTGCCACACCGATTTTATGGTGGTATTGGTCTGGCTAAGCAAACATCCTGTGTATTGGCGCACATTAGTGTCCAATAGAGTTGCTTAAGTTCTTAAGTGTATTCGGCTGGAATCAAGGGTGTTATTGCCTGTTGGCGATGATCTCGAGCAAAAGTTTTCGGTCAAAACTTGTTAGAAAAGTTTACAGAAAATGAGGATCTACCGAAGTGCCTTGCTCTATCTACGTCAGAGATTGACGTATTACTCTACATGCTAATAAACGATTTATGCACTATGGGATACAGCTCTCTTTATATACTCTTCGTCAAGGGTTTTGGATAATCGGAGGCCGAAATCTTGTTAATAGTCTAATTCGTCGTTGTGTACATTTTGTTTTTGAACAAGCTACCTGATTTTAGGACAGCAACTTGTTGACTGTTTTCTCATAATGGGCTTGATTTGTGTTCGTACGGTTAGAGTTAGTACTGCTGCTTCAAGGGTTGGACCGCTCAATCTCAAAAATTTGCATGTTGCCTATATCTTTGGTCAAGCATACTGAATTATCTGATTCTATTAAACAGAGTGTAAGTTAAGTAAACCATTTGGCCTTATACTATAATTGTTTTGAGAACTTTAAAAACTATGAAGTTTAATAAACATATGTACACTAAAATGTTTAATATTTTATTTTTTAATACTTTTACGCTTTTTATGATGTAAATATTCTTTACAAGGCTCTGTTTTATCAGAATGTTATTATTTATATGATAGTATTTGTCATGGCGGACAGCCAATTCGTTTTACATGTGATAAAATCGCTAATTTTGTGATTGTTTTTTACAGCGGGCTGCAAGAATTGCTATTTTTAAGAATTAATAATATGATTTTTTAAATTTCTTTCGTGCTGTTTTAACATTAAAAGGCGGGCTGTGTGTTAAGAGTGCACCCGTTTTATGTGCAAATCGGTTGAGTACTTGGCTGTAAAATTAATCTATGTGCGTAACGATTAGCGCCTAATTTTCGCCAGTAAGCGTCTTAACGAGCACCGCGTCGTAGCGTTCTTGAACTCCGGAATGTTTGAATTTGAATTCGATTATGGTTTAATTTTCTATATAAATGTATATTCTGAATTATTTGACTACGAGGACCTTACTCTTGACATGGCGAATCAGAATATTTATTCGAACCTGTTTTACCTACATTAGGTAAATTAATGCTTGAACAAGCGTTAACAGGATATACATTTTTGGTTTAATAATGCTTGTTTATACGTTACTTACTACAAGTTATCAAATGGAGCTGATCGTCCTAGGTGGCTTATCGCAGTTATATTGTGCTTCACTTATGAAACTCCCATGTTGAAGTGTTACGCAACCGAGTGCAGTGCTTCTTTAACTGGCCGCAGGACTGGCAGCAAGACGTCATTCAGTGATAGTTAGGTGCATTTTGTCAGTCCTCTAGGTGAGAATCATGGTGTATTAAATAAATAACTCAGGGAAACTTAGGAACTTCATGTTTGCCTAATTGTGTTCATAGATGCTTTCTAGTTAAAGTTATTTAAGTTTGACAACAAATCATTTTTATTCTTCCTCTTACATAGAGACATACATGAAATTCTGTTGGTATTATATGACATATGCAAACTGCAAAGAATCTGTTTTGTTACTTTATAAGGATTTTTAAATTAATTAGAAGAACTGTTTGAGAAAATATAACAAATGTGTATTTGACAGTTAAAAAGAGATTAAAATAACTGTTAAGGTATTAACGTTAGCTACTAAACATATTAGTCAGTAATGCTTCTGATTGTAAAAATAACTTGAAAGAAATGAGGCGACGTGAGTGCAAATTCCATCAATTCCATCAAATTCCATCAATAAAACGTAAAACGTTGAATTATACTTTTCAAATAATAATTCGTCTAGTATCCACAATTGCGTCTTTAATGATGTCACAGCTCTTAAAAATGTATAATTTCTACAAATAAATTATCCTGACCAGTGCCCAGTCGGTTCCCGGCCATAAGATCTAACGAGGGTTGGCCCGACCAGTAAACGAAGGGATCCGGACTAGGTTATTCGAGAAAAATGTAGCCCGGCCGGCTGCCGAACGGTTCCTTTCCATGAAATCCAGCCAGGGGTAGCCCGACCTGGATCAGACCAAAAAACTTATTGTAGTAGGGCCAAACGGGGACATTTCTGCACGGGCTTTTAGAAAATAATTTGAATAATAAAAATAGTGAATTGACTATTAAGTCTTAAAATTTTTTAAAGTATTTATTGCATTTATTTATCGTATTTTTTGTGCAGCATCCTAAATAGTTTCTACAACAAAATTTTGATAAAGAGGGTTTATATTTAAGCCTTAAAGTGACTTTCGTTCAAAAAGTTGTTAATAAATAAATGGCTAAAATATCTTGCTAGCCTGGCCTTTTAATATATATATATGTTGATTTGATTTAGGTTATATTTAATGATCAATCTAAAACAGGCAGAAAGTTGGCTGAAGCTTCTTTTCAAGCAAGATAAATCTACTGATAAATTGTAATGAATTTTTTATTACCAAATATCAATAATGCGATTGCAGAGATTGCATTGTTCTATTTTAGTGTTTTTTTCTTGTACTATTTCCCCTATCTGGCTTAGTCTGACAGAGTCCGCATTCGTGATAACGTAGAAGTGGAAATCTGCTTCTCTTATTCCTAAATGCAATTTTCCCACCACTCGTATGTCTCTGTTTCCGACCGTATCTTCATACTCGGAAATAGATCGACAGGGGTCGCTGAGACTATTCTGTCGATAAAATTGTTGCCTAATACGCAAGTTCAGTTACGAAGGGTGTGACTTGATCGATGCAGATTTCCTGATTCAGAATTTCTATCTCAGGTTCTGTAATCACTGTATCGTCTTTAGAGATTAACATGTAACTGCAGGTAACGGGTTCGTAAATCAAATGGTTGGCTGGAAAACGCATATGGGGACTACCTTCTTTTCTGGCTATTCCTTTACTTTCAGGATTTTAATCACAACCATCGCGATGAATGATCAATAAGTGAGCAAAATGAGAACTGCGACTTACTGTTTCCGAATCTCAGAGTAGGAAACTTCATACAGTACGACAGCCGAGGATGTACTTAAAACCGGAGCGGGTGAAGAGTGCGGAAATCAGGACTGAAATTAATTAACCTTAACCGTAACCTCCTTTGGTTTTACGAGGTCCTCAGATTAATTTCGGCTTTTCTTATATTTCTCATCCATGAAGAAGGTGATAGTGTGCTATAGTTATGGCTATTATCACTTTGAGCCCCCCCACGCGGTATTATTATTTTATTCTTAGCATTTATGCTTCCCTGAAGATTACTGAAGTAATCTGCTCGTAAGCCATAAAATTATATGAATAATAGTTTTTTATATTTCAGCAAATTGGGGCGTGTATGGCCAACCCGATTTCCAGTAGTTCAATTGAGGGACCCAAAATATGAAGGGCACATAAACGAATTCCGAATTCAGGTGCCTCAATTAGTCTTTCACTCCCGTACAATCTTTCATACGGCTAATTTTTCATCAAAAATTAATAGAAAAAAGAATATTATTTCAAATAAAAAGATTGGAATTTGTAATTTTATTTTATAATCATCTCACTTTATTTAAAACGCAACATTTAATTACATACCTAATATATAAATTAGAAATAGGTTAGAAAACTTTATAATGTATAGAATGTAAAATTTAAATCAGCATTTAAAGATTATATAGAAATAAATATAATACCTAACCTTATAACTGCAAAGAATAAACTAGAAAAAAATGAATAAAATTATTTTAATTAATTGATTTTTTTTATTTCAAAACTTTATTTTCTACAAAAAATATAAAAATGTTAATACGATACATACATTGTTAACCGAATAGTTGAATTTCTAAACAAAAAAGATCAATTTGAATCACTACATTTCTAGTGAGAAGAATTAAGGTATATTTTGAAATTTTTTAACTTTATGAACAAACAAGATAAATTTTCCACCAAGATACTAATCTTTAAAAAAATGTCGATCAAGTAACTGAATCTTTAATTAAAACAGAAAATTCATTAACCAAATTAAAATGTTAATTTCAATCAAAAAATGGAGTGCTTAAATTTCGAGATTGAAAATTAATTTTCAACAACAAACAAAAAAGTTACCCAAACAAAATTTATTAACATTTCTGGCAAAAGTAGGAATTTTAAACAGAAAATGAGAATTTTCAGCTAAACAGTTAATTCCACCGAAATCGTAAATAATATTAAAATAAGCAGGATGATTTTGTATTTTAACAATACTGATTAATGTTCTACTAACAATCATCGAATGCCTAATATAATAGTATTCATAATCATCCTATTTTTTAAATTTTTCATAAAAGTATTAATTCTCGAAATTAATTCTCGATTCTTCAAAAAATATAAATTTTGTAGATGCAAATATGAACTGCAACGAACAAAATTATTTTCAAGCAAAAATTAAATTTTCATAATTAAAATAGTGAACTATTTAACTAAATGCTCTTTTTCATCTCAACTTATTTCTGTAGACTTATGTCATCAAAGGATTGGTTGCAACTTATTGATTCCTCATTAAAGACGAAGCAGAAAATTTTTGTTAGAAACCGCAGTTTTGAAATTTCAGTCTGCATCTGGTCGATCTTTACTTTAAAATTCAATTATTTTTGGGCTGAATTGATCTACCTGCTGCTTTGTTTGGCTGATATACCCAATGCACAGGCTTCCTTACAAACAATTCATTGACTTTGCGTTCGCCTCCTATTGGAACGTCATTGGCTTCGTCTTTACCAATGAAGCTAACATGGTGCGTGACTGTGTTTATTTTTGCTCGATCATTGCCATCAGTATCATCTTTGGCTTGATATAGTCCAATCAAAACATATTGCTTATTTCCTAGTCTTTTTATTACTGCAAACGCGTCACCATTGACTCCTGATAACACATACTTTGCTAGGGGCGGTATGGCGAATTTTCGTCCATTCCAATGTTTCAAATAAATTCCTGAGTTGGGAAGAAAAGTGTATAATTCAATTAAAAGTTCTCTGTGAAAGTTTTTAAAGGGATAGAATCGAAAATTTTGAAGTTTGTCAATGTTCACTCCCAATAATGTAGAATAGGGGGGCGTACTGGGAGAAGTGAATCTGATGTGAAAGGCTAGCGTAATAGGAACGTCCACAGTTTCCCTTTTAAAATTTTTCGGGATTGGATAAGACAATCCTAATGGAGTGTCAAGTGCTTCTTGTTTTTCTATGTCGCTAACCGTGCGGGTGAACACGTTTATTTTAGCTCGTTTTCCGTGTGGAGCATTGAGCTTATATAATCCACGGAAAATAGTATTTTTATTTTCTGTTATTTCGATAATTGCCAATGCGTCACCATACATTGTGGAAATTAAAAAGTGTACTCCTGTTAGCTCGCCCTCGATAGTATCCGTTTTATTTCTCAAATAAAGTCCTGTACCGATAACAAAGTCGTATAATTGAATTCCAAGTTCCTGTTCCTGATGATCTACAGGATAAAATCGTTCATATAGAAGTTCTTCAATTGTACATTGGAATAATGTAGAATAGGGTAGACTATCAGAAGAAATCGTGGGCCTCACATGAGAAGTCTGCTCGACATGAACCGAAGACGTGGCATGAGTAGAAGACATGCCAGGAGCAAAAGGCATAATAGGAGCATGGTGCATGCCAGGATAAGGCTGCATGCTATAAGCAGGATACATATCAGGGTAAGGCTGAGTTTGCATGTGATAAGCAGGATACATATGAGGGTGACTCTGTATCCCATGAGCAGGATACATGACAGGATAATTCGGCATGCCAGGAACAGAATGTATGTCAGAAAAATGCTGCATTTCTGTAACAAAAAGCATAATATTACAAATTTTAGAAGAATATTAGATATCGGGAACACAGAAAAATTATGTCCAAATCTGACCATAATTTGGGGGTACTATTTCCCTATAACAAATATGAGGCTTTATGATGTGAATAGTACCATTACATTAGGTATCGTTTTCTAAGGATTTAGGGTACGAAACGTCACCCAGATTTTTTACTTTGAACCGAATCTGAGTGGAAGACTATGGGCCGCTTTCATGAATTTAGTCTTAAATTCGGTGAAGTTTTGTAAGAAATGACCTAGAGAGTGAATTTGTTTCGTAAGTAAAGATATCTTCTCAAAAAATATATAAAAGATGTAGGAAAAGTGTAAAAACATCGTTGCCCTTGAAAAGCTATTTTGAAGTTAGCAACATTGGTGAGAAAATTTTATTTATTGAATACCATGGGCATAGAGATATCGCATTATATACTCTAAACACGTTTTTAAAATTAGCATTGCATTCTGATTCCAATTCCGGCCTCTAAAATAACGTACAACTGAATGATTCTGTGAAAAATGCGATTGAATTAGCTATTTCAATTTCAATCTTTAAATGTCCGTAATATTAGATTCGTTATTTTGAACTTTAAAATTTGGACTAATGATTTAAAGTGAGCAACCCGAAAAGCACTGAGTAACAATTTTGAGTGAAATGGTTTTTATTTGGTCAATTATGTTCCCTTTTTTCAATTTGACATCTTTACTTTGGATTTAAAATCAGCGACACCAGCAAACTTTGAATACTCCCGACTACTAAATATACTGCGACGGAAATTATGCGTTTATTCGAGAAACAAAATATTTTAATTATTTAAATTAACGTTAAAATTTATTTCAAAAGATATTTAGAACGTAAAATATAATGTTTATATGATACGCTCGTTTTATTTAAAACAACTTGTTTTTAGCAATCTTGCTAGCTTCAGCCTTCATCTTAAAGTTTAAAACACTTTTAAATTCACTTTCTCTATCTTGTTTATGTATTCGCCGAAGGCTTATCTTCAGCTAGCCTAAAAGCACGGCTCAGCCTGCGCGTGATAGTGATTAGGGTAGGGACAAAATCGAGAAGGTGCTCGCTAATTAAATCAAAACATAAACATAATCACTGTAGCTGAAAAGGACATATCACAGAAGAGAACCAGCAGGAGAAGTCCAGAGCTTAAAACCCTCTGGAACTTGTCCGATAGTTCGATTCTAAAAAGAATAAAATTTCAAGTTACTGGAATTTTATTCAGTAAAGGTCTCTCCACAAGATCCTAGTTGCATATCATCCTGTAAGCTGTCAACAAAAGAGACTTATCTTTAGCTATCTCTGCGTATCAGATCTATCAGATCTCAGACTTGATTTAAGTGTTTCCGAGTTTTGAGCCCCCGTAAAACTCTTAGGGCAAAAGTCCCTCTTTTTGCGCGTTGGAATAATAAACATTTTATTTTAAATCTTCCGCCCTCCAACTGAGTACAAGGTCACGCATGTGTTTTTCATGGATAATCTTGAAATTTATGCCAAAAATAAAGAGCAACTACATATAGCTCTAGGGATTGTCGAACGATACACTAAGGAAATAGGAATTATATTTGTGTCAGACAAATGCGCCAAGGTTTATTTGAAGCGAGGAAAACTTAATGTCATCTCTGAAGACCCTGAGCAGATATGAAAAGCTCATCAAACAGACTTTGTCTTTTGCAATATCGGCGAAGAACAAGGTATCTGCAACGAACATGCTTGCCGTCCCGATAGTACCATTTTCATTTGAAGTGGTTCCATAGACGAAGAACGAGCTGAGATCCCTTGATATCGGGACACGAAAGGTTTTGCACGCAAACAAAAGCATGCATCTTAAGTCTTCTGTTCCGCAACTCTACATCTCACGCCGTCAAGGCGGTCGCGGAATATTAATTATTCTATATATTCACAACAGGATTATTTTGGGTACAGCACATAGAGTCACAAATGGAAGAGATTTTCATCTTTAAATGGCCAGGAAGCATGAAGAAGAGAGAAAAGGAGCACAGGAGAAAAACTTCCGGAAACAGCTCCACGATAAGAGGATGGACAGCATCTTCCACAGAAATGTGAAGGATCAGTCAATATCGTGTGAGCTAACTTTTGCTTTCCATAAATCACGTGGATTAAAGTCGGGCACGGAGGGTTTCATTTTAGCATGTCAAGATGGTGTTATTTCCACCTTAAGACACCGTCTCCACATTTTGAGCTAAGACATTCTCGATGAGAGCTGCAGGGCGTGCCATGCACATTCCAAGAATCTAGGATACATACTAGACATACATACCAGACATAAATACCAGACGAGGGGCCAGTTTCACATTTTTGACCACACACCTTAACGCAAGCAGATGTCTTCATATCAAAATTAGGGACACTGCACTCATCAAACCATGAAGTGCTACACTCGGTATTGAGTGTAGCAAACTATTTTTTACCTATACAACTTCAATCCAATTTAATACAATCCACTTCAATCCAATTTATTTAAATTTATTTCAATCCAATCACATCTAATTCATTACGGACCAAATTATTGGAATAGAATGCAAATAGTTCAAATGCACTACAAATCACTCCAATCCATTTCAATCCAATACAATTCATTCTAATTAAATCCGTTCAGATCCACTCAATTCAATGTAATGCGCTCTAATCAAAAACACTTGAATGAATTTAAATTTATCCTATTAATTCCAATACAATACAGTTCAATCACTTTTATTCTACTCCACCCCACTCCAATCTATTCCAATCCCATTCATTCCACTCCCCTCAAATCCACTCTGATCTAATACATTTCAATCCATTACAAACTATTACAATTTATTCCAGCTGAATCCACTCCAGTTGATTCCAATCTAATCCACTCCCATTCTTAATAATTTAATACAATCTAATCACATTCATTCCAAGCCCATGCATTCCAATTTAATGCACTACAATTAAGTTCATTCCGATTCTATAAGAATATCGACATTTTAAATTTCTTCAATAAACCTAGAAAATTTTTTTTTAACATTTATCAATTAGGTATTTGAAGTGGTGACGTCAGGAAATTTGGGTTACTGAATAATAAGAAACTTTAGAAAAGGTGGGTCTGATCCTAAATTTTCATAATTAAAAAAAAAAAATTTCAAATATTTTTTACTTTTTTCATAATTACTAAAATTTAGGACCAGACCCACATTTCTTAGTGCTTTTTATTTAATATCCTAAATTTGAAACTCGTCATATGGCCTTAAGAGAAATTAAATATTATTTTCCCATTTTCAAAAGCTCTATAAGTACCTGATAATAATCGTTACAAAAAATATCGTTTTTATTATTATTTAATTCAATAAATTTTGAAGAGTAACAATAATATCCCACTGTACTTATGGTGAAAAATAATTTTTTTTTGTTATTGAAAAAATCACGTATCGCCGAATATAACTGGTATTGTTGTTTGGCCCTCGAGCTTTAGCAAAAGAGAATTGTCAATCATAAAATGATAGTTGCGGATGCCACGACATTTAATTTTAACTAGCCTGCGCACAAACACGGGGGAAATGCAAAGACTAAGCGCGAATTGCGAGAACCAACATTCGCCCACCTTAGGCGCGTTCAATCCCGCGAGCTGCGCGCGCAGCGAATGTTGAGCAAAGAGACATCCGACCGATGACTGACACCCTGGATGAGTTTATTTATTTATTGTTTATTGAACTAAAATAAAAATATAGATAAAGGTTTCATAAAAGGTAGCATGCTTCAATATTCAAGAGCTTGTAAATATGTCTTCCAGGGAATAATTTTTAAAGCAGTGTCCAAAAGATATTTAAAAGCTGGTGGTGCCATCTTGAGGCGCGCCTCTAACGTAGGGACAGTTACAAGTTGGAAGAGTGCTCAGGTAGTACAAGCGATTCGGTGGAATTTCATCTATGAAAAAAAATATCCTTCAAAATAAAGAGGTGAAATAGAAGTAAGCGAAATTCAGTAACAGGATCAAAGGAAATGAATTTCAAGCACAATCAGTTGTGTTTGAAGTGAAAAAAACATTGTTTCTGTTTATTTTAATGTTTTTTTAACATCTCACCATCTTGGTTGATCATACGTATAGAACAAATCTGTGAAAAGTGTATCGGTAGAGACACTGATCAGTGAATCGCTTTGCGGTTAAGGTCTTCGGGAGCATAACCATAGGCGTATGTCAAACCATTATATTTAATACGTTATGGACTTGACAATTCGGTAGAATAGGCATTTTTCATGATGTTCTAGCAACCTACTTGTAAGCCTGCTAGAATTTGAGCAGATGAACTTTCATGTTCGTTAAAGAATCTTATCATTTGCTTTTTAGTTCATACTAGCTTTTAGATATTCATTAGCATACAAATAATCAACATGTTAGTGATAGGGGGAAAGTACTATCAGCGGAAGTTGCAAAGGTCTCACTGAGCAGTCAATTTGTATGGAGCACACAAAAAATCAATAATTACACAGCACCACACATTTTTTTGAGAGTTTACTGGAACCTTAATAGCTGTACTACATGTTTTTTTGGTCGCTGTGATGAAATCCGGTCCCAAAATTGTGCCAGATCATCAGAATTTAGAGTAAATTAATAAAAAGAACGCTAAAAAGCTTGATATTTACAATCGTCAGATTAACATATTGTTTAATCTACGTTTCTTTACTTTTTTATCCATCCTTCTGTCATTCTACCACCAAAAAAACTGGTGGGTACCAATCCCAAGGATACAAAACCCAAGGTCGCATAACATTAGCTTACAAATCCCAAGTATACTAACCGCAAGACCATAAACCCCAAGATCAGAAACAACAATTTCAAAAACCTTAAACTCATAAATTCTAACCAAACACACCCTAACTCCCAAAAATATAACCCATGAATGCCAATCCCACATACCACAAATAGACACACCCTAAACCCTTACGAAGATCGATTTTGAACTTCACGCAGATCCTTAATCTCTTTTGAATGGGCGATTCTATGAGTTTGGCCATTGTATGAAGCATTTACAGCAGCCTGAAGGGTCTATGGGTTTGTGGTTCATAGGCTTAATTTTGGCGAATTTCGGATGTGTATATTTGGAATTTTTACAGGGTTTGAGTTTGGTGGGCTTGGGGTGCATAGATTTTGGGTGTGTGGGTTAAGGCTATGGGGTTAGAGGTTAGTGCAGAGCTTCAGGTTGGTAGGTTTGGGGTGTAAGGATTCGGGGTGTGTAAATTTCGGGTATGTGGGTTTGAGGTTTATCAGCTTGTGGTTGCTGATCTTAGGGTATTTAGACTTCCGTTTGGTATATTTAAGAATGGTAGAAAAAGTAAAAAATTGTAGAGTAAAAATATATTAATATGACGTTTGTAAATCTAAATTTAGCATCCCTTTTTTTAATTCACTCTAAACCTTGACGCGCTGGCACAATTTTGCGAACGGATTTGAGTACAGCAACACAAAAAACATATATTAAACCTAATTATGTCCCAGTAAACTACAAAAAATGTTTCGTTCCTTTGTTATTAAGAAGCTATGGGGACACTGCTTTCACCATAATTTTAGTATTAATTAAAGCGTATACAACAGTGAAAAGCTAAATCATATACTCTTGAAAACTAGCTAAACATCACTGAAGTTCTGAATAGAAAAGTTAGGTTGAAACAAAAAAGATTTTTTTTTCTTAACAAGAAGACGAATTTTCAAAGGACGAGTTGAGCTTTCAGTCCTTAAGGAAAATAGTGAATTGTCGACATTTAACATTCATTTTCCACCAAATAGTTAAACTTTGAGCTAAAAACATTAATTTTTAATAAAAAAAGTATTTTCCTCAAAATGGTTATACTTATTTCTGATAAAAATAATGAAAAAAAAGTCAAAAAAGAAACAGGAAGACTCTTTTGACAAGAATCTTGGCAACAGTTAAAAAAAATTGAAACACAATGTAGATTTCTTAATATTTCGAATAAAAGAAAGTTTTTGAAGAAAATTGACAAGTTTTAAGAGAATGAAAAATTTTCTCCTAATTCTTGGGGAATATCAAACGATTTCTTATTTTAAAATATTCCATTTCAAATTAATTCAAAAAATTTTTTAAAGAAAATCTGGAAAATTGGAAGGCAGTTCGTTTGATTTAAATGTATTCGTGAAAAATTCGATTTTAATTTTTTCTTTAAATTAAATATTTTTTAATTTCGAAAAAATTTAATTCTGGTACAGTAAAAGTCCGATAAGTTATCATCCGATAAGTGTACACGCCTCTGAACATCGGACTTTTACTGTATTAAATTTTGAAAATTAAAAATTGGAGTCAAATATAGCCGACAAAAATTATTAAAAATGTACCGAACCTTATCATTTATTTACTTACTTCACACTAGCGCTTATTTTAACTTATTTTTATAACTTACATTGAGCTTACCTCAAACATCAGTTTTTGAATTAGCGATCCCGAAACCTTTTTTTTTAAACACTTAACTTGAATTTAAAAATTCAAAATCGTGGAAACAAATTGGCGGTCAAAGTTATTAAAAATGTTGCGGACTTGATTGGATTATTTATATTTGCGTTTTTGGGATGTTTGGAATGAAATCTGATGTTCGATTTTGAAAATTAAATATGGCGGAAATCGAAATATGATGCTGGCTGTAAACTGGATGTAATTAATTAAAAAAACTGAGTCTAAACAAGCGCTAGTATGAAATGAGTACAAATTAATGATAAAGTTCTAATCTTTTTTTAGCACTTTGTTCTACCATAGTGGATCCGCCATTTTACATTTTTTATATCTAAGACCAGATTTCAATTACGCGACCCCAAAAAAACTAAGTAACACTAATTTTATAAAGGTCGGAGCATTTCTAATTATTCATGCAAGCCATATTGGGTTCGCTATTTTGAATTTTTCCCATCTGAATTCAGATATTAAATCAGCGACCCTAGAAGCCTAACTATCACTAATTTTATCCAGACCCAAACATGTTTAATTTACCATAATGCTTGATTTTTAATCAAAAAAAGATAAAATTTCAACAAAAGAAGTGCATTTTTAACCAACAATTCTACGGAGCAAATTAGTTTTAACAATAAAATGTAACTTTCAATCAAAAACCTTAAACTTCGACCGAAAATATTAATTTTCTACCGAAAAATACGAATTTCCAACTTAAATGATAAACTATCAACCAGAAGGGATGAACTTTGAAACCAAAATGAAATATTTTTGCGTAGAAAGATTTTGCA
The DNA here is from genome assembly GCA_010014905.2 of Druon quercuslanigerum. Classification (NCBI taxonomy): domain Eukaryota; kingdom Metazoa; phylum Arthropoda; class Insecta; order Hymenoptera; family Cynipidae; genus Druon; species Druon quercuslanigerum. Next base: position 18,447 of record JAAAKG020178434.1, read on the forward strand.
ATTAAGAAAGAAAAAAAACTCCTCCAGGAAAAAAAAACTCCCCCAGGACTTGTAGCACCTTGTAGTTGGTGGGGAGGCTTAAGAATGTCGGACATGGCAGTAAAACGGATCTCGGCCTATATGCGTGTGGATATGAAGGAAAGGATCCCCATAAACCGTTTCTCCGGACTTTGTAGGTGTTGCATCCGACGAGCTGCTGAGACTAGGCAAAGGTCGAGACAAGAACATGGGAAGGTGCAGCCCTTAAGGTGAGTAGAGTTTCATCTTTTTAAAAGATAGTGAGAGGTACAGCGTGGGTTCCAGGTAGACTGAAAGACCCGTCTGTGGTCCTTTAGTAGTTAGAGAGATTCAACTACTTAAGAAAGCATCTTTGCGAATCGTCAGAAACGATAGACCTCAGGAAGAGGTCACACCGGGAGGAATCAAGAATCTCCTACATGTTTAAAATGCTAAATCTGAGGCGAGGGTTCTCTTGTGGTCCATAAAAACAGGCCCTTTTACCATTTTGGACAGGTCAAACTTAGTGTTGCCAGCCAGGGCAGAAGCAGCCTGTCGGGCTACAGGAAGATCGACAGCAGACCTAAATAACAGCTCCTCTGCAAAGGCGCCTCTCCAGTTTTGCAGAGAGGCATGGCTGTCGGGCGCACATGTGCGAAGTTTAATAAAAAAATAACGAGTCTTTTCAAATTTCCCGGGCTGTAGTCCTCCGGTTGGATTTTTTTTTTGTTATGTTGCTGCATTTGTCTAGATATTTTATGTTAATTGGTACCCATATTGCATGTTTACTCTGCCATCAGCTGGCAGTGAAGTTATACGTGTTTTTGTGTGCTCAGGGATTTTCCTTTTTTGGAAAAAATGGATCAGAGAATTAGCATCAAGTTTCGTAACAAAAATGCAATAAATTGCATTAATTTTTTTTAAATAAAAAAAGTTGCTTTTGTCGACTCAACTATAAGCCGCGCAAGGGTTTTCGAGTAGTATAACCGTTTTAAAAATAGACGGAAAGACGTTGAAGGTGACGAGCGCCCTCGGTGTTTTCGCAACTCGGTAACGGGCGATATCGTCGAGATAGTGGAAAAAATGATTATGAGCGGTCGTCGAATTGCTAAAAGAGAGGTTACTGAGCATGTCGGTATACCACATGACTCACGTCAATCCATTTTTACGGATGTTTTACACATGAAACGTGTGGCAGTAAAATTTGTCCCGAAGCTGCTAAAAAAAGACCAAGAGCTATATCGCCATGACATCGCTCAAGATTTACTGAATAAAGTGAATAACGACCCTACATTGGTCGATCAAACCATAACAGGTAATGCATTATGGGTTTATTGATATGACGTCGAAACTAAGGATCAATCGTCCGCCTGGAAGCATTTAACGTCACCAAGAACGGAAAAAGCCCGACAAGTTCGATCAAACGTGAAGGTTTCGCTCACTGTGTTTTTCGATTTTAACCGTTTAGTGCATTATGAGTTCTTACGTAAAGGTCTAACGGTCAATAAAGAATATTATGTAAAAGTTTCACGTCGTTTGCGTGTAGTAATTCGAAGAAACGACCAATTTTGTTGCAAAATCGGTCATGACGACTACACCACGAGTATGCAACCTGCTCATGCCTCAATGCTTGTTCGTGAGTTTTTGGCCAAACACAACACCGTATTGATAACACAAGCACCGTATTTGCCGGAAATGGCCCCTTGTGACATTTTCCTATTCCCCAAGATAAAGAAATTCATGAAAGGAAGACTTTTTGACGATATCGATGAGATAAAAGAAAAATCGCTGATGCATCTGAATGCCATATCGAAAAGTGAATTTCAAAAGTATTGGCAGGAAACGAAAAGTCTCACTTTCTTATCACACCTCGTATCTAGCTAATATAGGAACCTTGGTTAGTTTCAAATACCATTGGAGTTTTAGGGGGGGGGGCGCTTTTTTACAGGGAACCCATGACCGCTAATCCAAGGTCTAGCATACTGGCAAAGGGAGCCAACGTTGTCCGGTTGCTTGAGCTACGTTCGAGGGACCTGCTGGTAATAGTCACGGATCTTACAGGAATAGAAAAGCTAGTCATGTGATCGACTTAAATTCCATAGTACAGCTATCCAAAGCCCATCAGTTGAGGTTCGTACACTTTTGGGATATCTCGAGATACGAGGTCTTCTGCTTCTACTAGGGTGCGATGTTAACTCCTAATATACATTGTGAGGCAGCCTCGACTCAAGAGATAATTCTCTAGCGGAACACCAACTCACTACTGATTTACATCTTCTCAACACAGGGAACACGTCAACGATTTCAGATATAAGATCAAGAAGTAGAGTATTATATGAACCCACTCACTAAGATCACTCACTAACAGAGTTCAAGTTGGAATACTTTATACCCGGGGGCCCTGAATAGGCCAGAAATCATCAAATCTGCTTATGGAAGTGATTGTTGACCTACAAAAGTTTGAAAGTCTAGGCAAAGATTCTGACAGCCATCACTGGTACCTAGAAGATATTAAATATGGTAAACGATAAATACAAGTCCCTGCTATCTCTTCAAAAAGAATCATCGAGTTAGACTATCCACGAAAGAAGAATAGGCTAATGGTGAGACAGACCTGTACAGTTATGAAGGCAACTGGTTTACAGGTGGCTACAGGAACATTTGAGAACGCAGGAGCTAGTAAATCTCACAGAAGGAATGGAATGGGCTTCACAATCTCATCGAGCTACTAAGCTACAGTTCTACAATCGCCGATTATGGCCATACTCCAGTGCGAATACAAGGAAAACAAGTATGACAACAAAAGAAACATCTGTATCTTCTCAAGCAGAATGACTGGGGTTTTGTCTTCCTTTGCATAAAGGCCCAAACGCTTTTGGGCTGAAAGTTAAACACTGATCGAGCGCAAAAAATACTCAAAGTCCTAACAGAAATTTTCATAGGGCACGGAAACCTCGAGTATCACAGATATAAGATAGGTCTTGAAGAAAGTCCGCTCTGTCGTATGTGTGAAAAGGATAATGAGATGACACGCGTTAGAGACTGTTACAGTTTCAACCGAGAATAATAATAATTATAATAACAATAACAAATTTGGAACCAAAATTTTTAATTTTCAACTAAAAGAAAATTTACCAATAAAAAAAGACGAGTTTTTAACAAAAAAAATAATTTTCAAACACACACATCCGTGAAGTTGGCGCCCCGAAGTCCCAATTTTTTAAATTTTCTATTTAATAACGTTTGTACTCGTTTGTAACGTTTTATCCAATTAATATTCTAATATGTACCCTCTATGTGTCCCGGCAGGTGCCTGGTTAGGGAAAAATCCAAATTCCATGCCATCACTACAAAATTAGAATTATTCAATTTTTCTTTATGCTAATGGTAGATGTACGTCGAGACAGTACGAAATTTTGCTTTGCGTCTATCCGGGCAATCAAGAGCGTTAAAACAAAAATATGCAATTTACCAACAGTAAAAACGACGTACAAACGTATGTGAAAAGAAAATTTTAAAAATCTTTACTTCGGGGGCCAACTACACAAGGTTTAAACACACACTTAAATTTTTACACCGCTAAATAATTTTTCAATCAAATCAGATAAATTTCCGCAAGGAAACGTTAATTAACAAAAAACGAACATTTTTTTTAGAAAACAGTTAAATTTGGAACAACAAGAAAATGAATTTTCAATAGAATTTTTAAATATTTCACACAAATATTTTAATTTTCAACCAAAAAGATGCATTTGTAAGTAGGAATCTAGATTTTCTTAAAAAAATAAATAATATAATTTTAACTTAGAAACACAAAGTTTTGCCCAAAAAGAAACGGTTAAATTTAGAACTTTAACCATCAATGTTTAATAAAAAAAATATATTTTAGGATTATATTTTAATTTTTAACCCTACAATTGTTGACTAAAATCAACAACCTTCTATCAGGAAACTAAATTTTTTATTAGACAATTAGAATTTCTGTAAAACATTAATTTTCAAACAAAGAAAAGAATTTTCTGCAAAAACTTGTTACAATTTTTAAAAAAATACATGAATTTCCAACTCACCGTGTGGTCCTGGTGCAAGTTGATGATCCTGGTTATAATATGGTGCAGGAGACGGGGGCATAAACGTATGGAGTCCAAGATCCCCTCCAAATATCTGTTTCCCAGCATCCCAATCACTTATTAGGTTTGTCATATTTTGTGCAGTCAACTTCCTGGGATTTTTAGGAGAAGGTGATATCACGTCCTTTCCGTGTCTTTTTGATGATTCTGTAAAAATACTGCCGATGTATACAAAACTCATTATAACTGTAAATTAGCGTTTTACCGCATACATTGTGCGGGAATTGCATGACAACCGCCTTAATTTTACTCTCAGCCTTTTATTTGTATATTCAGGTTTCGCGACCGTTCAGGACGTTCCAGTTTTGAGTCTTCAAAATTAATCATCAAATTTGGATTCAAAGACTCAAAAAATCTAAGTAACAACATTTTTTTTAGATCCGAATATTTTTAATAAATAATACATAGCATGATACAATTCTACACAATGTTATACAATATCATATAATATGATTTAATGCGATACATAATCATACAATATCATGTAGTATCATACAATGAAAAAATATGATACAATAAGATATAATATTATACAATAAGGTACATTATAATACAAAATAAGACAATATGATGTAATACGATCAAATGAGGAACAATATCGTACACTATGATACAGTACGATATGATAGTAGGTATGTAGTAGGACTTTACAACTTCTAATTTAAAAAAAAATATTTAAAAATTCAATTAATTTAAAAAAAAATTTAGCATGTTTAAAAGTTTAGGAAATGGTTACAAAATAAGTGAAGCATAGGATTCCCAAAACGTAAAAAAATATAAATTTTTGAATAACACGAAAAAAACGACAAGAGCTCTAAATATAGTTTTAAAAAATTAATAATAAACTAATGTTCTGGAAAATAAATATATCATACATTTTAGACACCTGAAGTCTTTAATTTTTTTTATTTTGTCAAGAATTTTGGCAAAATTATATATTTATATAAGTTTACCAACAAATAAATAAACAAATATCAAAACGAAATGTTTATTTTAAAAGCTTATTTTGCATTCCAAATTATTTATCCCCTAAACTTGTAACTAGCGTGAATTTTTTTTTCTTTGATGACTGATAAATCGCTTTCGGTTGAAAATTAAACTTTTTATCTTTTCAGTTTTAATATAATGTGGTATTTTGTTAAAAGACCACTATTATGTTCCAAATTCGTCTCTTCTGGTTAAAGATGCCACTGGTAGAAAATCAATCTATTTTGATTAAAAATTCGTCATTAATTCATAAATTCGCTTAGTTGAGAATAATATATTTTTCATAGACTCGGTAAAAACTACGTTCTTCTTCAAACTTTTTATTTATATTAATAAATAAGTCATGTTAATTTTTATAGATTAAAAAAAAAACAAAGTTTCAGGTTCAAAGCTTTTGGTAATCTAAAAATAATTTTAATACTTTTTAACCTCTTTTGAGATGTTTAAAAATATGATTGCGCGCTTTTGCTGCTTTTCTTCATCATCATGACACGCATATTTAAGAGTCAGGTATCATTTGAAGGGCAGTGATGACGAAATTCAAATTCCTGTGCATAATAGTTGATATATCCACCAAAAATTATTTTAATATTTAATAAAATTTGTCGAATACAAGAAAAAGTACAAGTATTCAACCAGATAGTTCGATTCTGAATCACGGCACTTGTTTCAATCAATAAAGAAAAACATCTTATCGAAAATATTCCATTATTAAGCTATAAAAGACAAATTTTTGAAACCAATTTTGGAATTTTAAACCCGAAATAATTGAGTGTTTAACTAAAAAGAAATAATTATACAGAAAAAATAGATTAGCTACATTTTGTTTTAAAAAAATTATTTTGAAAAAAAATGGTCAACAAAATTTGTGAAATTTTTAAAATAGGGACTTTCAACTAAAATGAATAATCTTTATTTAAAAAAATTCACGAAATAGTTGATCTTTTAACACAGATCTTGAATTTTCTACACAAATAAAATATATAGTTCAATTTTCTACATGAAGGGTAACGTACATTTTCTACGAAATTGTTGAAATTTCAAAAATTTTAAAGATTTTTTAAAAGAAAAAAGTGGTATAAAAATTTAGTTAAATATTCATTCAAACAAATTATTTTTATTTTAAAAAATAACATTTTTTAAAAATTAATGCAATAAAATTAATAAATTTTTTTAGAATAAACAACGCAATCATTTTCTTTACTATAAAATTTAACTAAGACCTTTAGAACTGCCCTTTCCAAAATTCTCCACCCGTACAGTATTTTCGGCTGGGCTTCCAAATACCACTTTTAATTTATGATTTTTTAACAAAAGAATCAATACAAGTAAATAAAAATAAATGCCTTTCTAGAATAAGCTAGCCTAAATTAGATTGGCCGGATTCGTTTTGGCGGAGAAGCTGCAGGGACTCCAGCGTGCAACACGATCCGCGCTGATTGGTCAACGGTTGTAATCGTGACCTAATCGGAACCCGGAACTGTTCGCCTGAATACGCCTCAATTTGGAAATATTTCGTCACTTAACCGTCACGTAGCTACGTAATCGTTTCGTTCACGAGGTCCGCTAGAGTATCTCTGCACATCTGGGAATGTACCATATGTTGACGTCCAAATATAAGACGCTTCCACGTCAACCGTGCCACGCCTACGGCCAAAAATTGAAAAACTTAAGAAACACGTTTGAGGGCTCAAATTGTTCGTATTCATGTACTCTTTGAAGAAAAACATGCCGCATTAAAGAATTTTCAGATGGCGGCACCAATATGGCGGACAGAAACCCCAAAAACATCAAGAGTACAGATTAAAATGCTTGTAAAAATTAAAAAAAGCAATTACGTTGGGCCGTTTTTGGCCCAACCGAATTGGACCAAATTGGGTATATGGGGGTTATTGTGGTTGCTGATAACGAATTTAAAGTCAGATCGAAATAATTGAAGATGGCTGCTTTAATATGGCAACTTGGGGTGTGGAAAATCAAGTTTTTCTCGAAGAATACATGTGAGTACTTATTTTATAGGTTATCAAGGTCACTGAATATAAATCTACTTTCAAATTTCCATTTTTATAAAGCTCTCTGAATTTAACAGGGTTGAGACTGCCATTGCATTAAATTTACAATGCCCGAATTACTTTTTTTATTTATTTTTATTTTTAGTTTTTTTTTACTTTTATACTTTTTTTAAACGTTTTTATGTTCTTTAATTATATCTTAATAGTGTATAATAGCATGTGGACTGTTTTTAGCTGAATATCTTTTCACATGTAATGTGGCATTCGAGTCAACGATAAATGCGTATGAAATGCTAATTTTTTTACTGCTAAAGTTTTTTCGTGCTCCTTTGTAGTATAGTATAATATTTTTATATTCAGAAACTTCTTTTTTTGGCTTCATTCATAAAGAGAATTGAATGTTAAAATGGCATCATTACGTTTTGCTTGAAGACTTGCACGTGTAGCTTCGCACTTGAATATCGCACCTAAACTGTCGCAGACACATTTTCCATGAGCGGTTGCGTGGCAGTGCCACTCTGCTTGAATTTGTTAACTGTTGGACAAATTTTTTTTGTTGCGCAGTGTCATGAGTCTCACAGTCAGATAAAACAATAAAGGTACTATGCTTGATGTTATTTCCAGATTTATGATAACAAGACACTGGAAAAACTGTGCACTGGTCATTATTGTAATGAAACGCTTGTGCGGCATCCCGTGCTACATTTGCATGGAGAAAAATGGATGTTTAAATGTAGATGTTCAAAGGGTAAGATTGTCCCACCTAACATCCAGATATTCATGCCAAA
>JAAAKG020178455.1:0-26349 GCA_010014905.2 Druon quercuslanigerum
GGGCTGTGAGGGTGGGGGGTGGGCGGGGGGGTGGGGGGGGGGGGGTGGCGGCGGCTGGGAGCGCTTCTCTAAGCAGTTCTGACAAACGAAGTTTCGTCTTGAACCTACCTTCCTTTTCCACTCAAAAGCAACGATGCCCGAAACTCTATCAAAATATAGAAAAGAGGTTGATTTTTCACGAAAATTTATTGCATCAGGGATGTCAAAAAAATCCTTAAATGTTAACGCAGTTAATTGGCGGTCCCTAATGCAACAAATGATAATCCTATTAATTCGAAATTCAGATCCAATTTAAAGTGGTTTAAAAATAATCTTGTAATTCGATAAGGGAGCCAAAGACGAGACAAGGAGAAGTGGTTGTCAGAAGGGGTAACAGGTGGTCGGGCAGGAAATACAGACTATCTGTATGTATAAGAGCAGATACTGGTGAGTAGTTAGCATAACAATTGCAAGCGGCTACTATGTTCTACTCGCACTGGTCGAATGATTTATGTGTACACACGCGTAACGAGCTCCACGCGTCTCACTCGTCCCAAGCGTAACGCGTCTCACTCGCTCCTAGCGTAACGCTTGAGGGTTTTCGCCATATAATAGATTTAATTCTTTCGCAATTTTAGCGAATCGTTGATGTGATTTCAGCGCCCTTTTCAGAGAAATCGGCGAAAGTCGCGGTTTATTATCTACTCTTGTTCGATCTTGATTCACATCTAAAGAGTAATTGCTGCAGATATGAAAAAAGACGCTTGGGGTAAATACGCTCTATTTTCAAATCAGGCAAAAGTGACTTATTTCGAGTCAATTTTTGACTGATTCAAATAATGCGGATTCGAACGGAAATAAATCATTAAAAGTGAAATTGCGAATTAGTTAATTTGATTTGTTGATAAACTACTTGACATTTTAAATTTTTCGAAGGTTATAGGAAAAATAAATTTTCAACCAAACGGTGAAGGTTTCAACTTAGAAATATAAGTCTTTAACCAAACATAGCGAAGCCGCCTTTAAAGTTATGAAAATTAATTTTTAAATTAATAGTTTAGTCTTCAACGGAAAAAGATGAGTTCCACAGTGATGGATTTCGAACAAAGTAGTTCTACTATCAAAACCAGCATTGACATTTAAAAAAAAAGATAAATTTTTAATTGTGCACTTAAATTTGTAACAGAATTGGCGAACTTTTCACTGAGAATATTAATTTTAAATAAAAAATTAAATAGTTAAATTTTCAATTAACAAAGTAAATTGAAAAAAAAAATTTTTTTTAAAAGTCAAATTTATAAACAAACAAGATAAATTTTCAACTGAGATCATAAATCTTTAAATAAACAACTAACTGTGTAAAAAAACTAGCTGAACTTCCATCCAAGAGTTTCATTTTTCAACAAAAAAAACTGAATTTTCAAGCATGTGGTTGAATTGAAAAAGAATTTAAGAAATAAATAAAAATAAAGAAATAGAAAAGAATTTACAAATTAATAATTTAGTTTTCAAGAAAAAAATATAAATTATCAACCGCAGTGATGAGTTTTTAATGGTCGAATTTTTAACTGAAAATGCAACTTTTTGATCAAAAATTAAATAGTTAAATTCTAAATTAACCAAATAAATTGACAAAAACAACAAAATTTCAACAAAATGGTCAAATTTCGAACAAAAGAGATGAATTTTTAACTAAAATAATAAATATTTAAGTCAAAAAATAAATCTTAAAAAAACAAGTTAAATTTTCACCCAAATATTCAAATATTTAATCAAAAATATAAGTTTTTAAGCAAGTTGTTGAATTTTCAAAAAAGAAAAAAGAATTTTCAACTAAAAATACAAATTTTTAATCAAAAAAGAAAAAGGCAAAAGTTTCATTATCAGAAGAAATTTCTAAATACCAAGCAATAAATTTATAAACAATAAAATAAATTTTTAAGTGAAATATATATTTTTTAACTAAGTAGTTTAACTTATATCCAAGGATTTGTATTTTGAAGCAAAAAAGATGATTTTTTAAGCAAATTGTTGAACTGAGAAGATAAGTTTTTTAATCAAAAATTAAATAATTAAATTTTTAATTGATCTAATATATTTTTCACAAAAAAAGACAAAATTATTTATAACTAATAAAATTAATTATTAAGTGAAAAAGTTATGTTTAACATAGTAGTTCGAATTTCAACAAAGTAGTTAAATTTTCCATAAAAAAGGTAACTTGGCAAGAAGGCATGAAATAGTTTATATAGCAAAAAGAAAAAAGACGAATGTTTAACAAAATACGTTACTTTCAAATTTAAAAAATCGTTCATTTTTAACCAAAAATGAAATAATTACATTTTTAATTAGAGAAACTTATTCTTATTAAAAATTAGTTTTTAAGAGAAATAGTTTAAGTATAATATAACAAGACACAATTTTCTTCAAAAAACAGAATAGGTAAATTTCCAGTGAACAATATAAATTTAAAAAATAAATATTTTCAACAAATTAGTTCAATTTTTAATCAGAGGATGAATTTCGAATTAAAATAAGGAATCATCAACCCGAAGAATGAAATTTTAACAAAGCTGTTACATTTTCGACCAAATAAAGGAATTTTTAACCGAAATAATAAATATTTAAATAAATAAATATTTAAGAATAAAGTTCAAGTTTCATCTAAGGATTTGAATATCCTACAAAAAAAGAATTTTTAACTAAAAAGGTAGTTTTTTAATAAAAAATGAAATAGTTAAACTTTCAATAATCAGAATAAATTCTTAACCACCGGAAAAGAAAAAAAAAAAAATTATGACCGGAAAAATAAATTTTTAACAAAATAGTTTAAATTTCAAGGAAAAGCTGAATGCTCAACAAAAAATATAATAGTTTATGTTTCAAACAGAAAATACGAATTTAAAATAAATACATGATTTCTGAATTAAAAATGGTTAACTTTTAACCAAAAATGAAATAATTAATTTTTAATAAAAAAGTTATTTTTTATGCAAAAAAATATTTTTTAATAAACTAGTTAAAATTGTAACAAAAAAAAATCATTTTCAACTCGAAAGATTTAATTTCTACTATTAAAGGCAAATTGTTCTATTCAGGAACGTCCATTGTTTGAATTAGTCATTTTTAAATATTTCTTCTGGAGTTTTAATTTAATTAAATCAATATATTTTAACATTGTAATCAGTAAAATCCACTTATTTTATTAAGAAATTTATCTTATCGAATCTATAACTGTCACTGAATTAACAATTCATTTTAAATGGTTTAATTAGTAGTTTTGACTAATTAAATTAGTCATTTTTACTGGCTTGTAATGTTACTGGTTTATTATAGCAGACAAATCAGTGCTCCAAAATAAATATATTTGGTTTAATCATGTAGAAAAATCGTATCGGAATTGTAGCAGACGTATTTTTCTTTGCACATATTAAAAAAGTTTGAAAGCATCGCAGCATTTCATATTGTAAAAGAAATTAGTCAGAAAGTTTAAATAATTCGTTTAAACTCCCCCCCCCCCTCCATAATTTGCCTCCACTACTCCTGCTGCATTTCTCTAATGCCCCTGCATCCTCACTCTTCATTTCTCTTCCTTTACTTTGCCTATTTTCCCATAATTTTTTCTAATTTCCCTTCCCTCATTACTCTAGATACTCTCCCCTCTTTTTACCTACTTTCCCATCCCCATTTTCCATTAATTCCTCTTCTATTATTTCCCTTCACTTCCGCTAATCGGCTTTCTCTGATTTAGACTCATTTATACTAGTTTCTCTACTTCCATGCCCTAATTTTGTTTCCTTTACCTGCTTCACCTTCTTTAACGTACTCCCCATTCTCTTATTTTTCCTGCTTTACCTACTTCTCCTCCCCTCATTTCTGTCACTTTCTCTACAACACCGGAAATTTCCCATGATTTTTTCTACTTCTTCTATCCTTACTTGATATCATTTTTCCTATTTTCTCTTCCCTAAATTTCCCTAATGTCCTCTAATGTTCCTCCTATTATTTCCCATTACTCTTCGTCCTTTAACCCCCCCCCCAGATCCCTACTAATACTCGTCTTTACGTCTTAACTCCTATGTACACGCTATTTATCCTCAATAATCCTGCTTTATCTAGTTCGCTACTCTAATATCTTCTGCTTCAGCTGCTTCACCCTTTTTACGTACTTTCCCTCCTCTCATTTCTTCTACTTCTACTAATACTACTACTAATTTCCCTACTTAATCTCTCCTCATTTCCTATAGTTACCCTCCCCTTATTATGCACTACTCTTCGTCCTTTAATTTTACCTAACTTTCTTTCTCCCCTTCTTTACCCATTTCCCAGCCCTTCATTTCTTTTATTTCACGTACCTTTCCCCCCTTATGTCCATCACTTTCTCTACGCCACGCACAATTTTCCATTGTTCCTCCTACTTTCCTTTCCTACAGTTCCTATCATTTTTCCTAATGCTCTCCCCTCATTTCCCCTTATGGTCCATTACTCTTCCTCTTTTAAATTCACCTTATTCTACCCTTTTAAACTCTCCTAAGTCACCCTTAATAATCCTACATTCTCTACTTCTTGACTCTAATTTCTTCTGCTTCCCCCTCTTCACCTTCTTTACCAACTTTCCCTATTTTATTTCTGTAACTTTAACTACTACCTTTCTACCCATTTTCCTTACTTCGCCTAATTACTCTTCCCTGATGTTCCTTCCCTTATTTCCCACCACTTCCCCTCCTTTTATTTTCTCTCACTTCCTTTAGTTCCTCTCCCTTAATTCACCCTTTTTTATTCTACTTTCTCTACTTTCATACCCTAATTGCTTCTACTTCACCTAATTCACCTTTTTTAGCTACTTCCACCTGATCTCTAATCATTCTTTTCTACTTTTCCTTCCCTCATTCTCCATCATTTTCCCTACTTTCTTTCCGTTTATTGTCCCTACTTTCCCACTCCTTATTTGCCATTACGTCCCCTCCTTTTATTTTCCCTTACATCCTACAGTTCCACTGCCTTAGTTTACCCTCATTTATTCTACTTATATACCTAATTTCTTCTACTTCATCTACTTTAATTTCTTCGTCTACTACCTATTCTCTTAATATCCTACTACAGCTACTTCCCCTCGTCTTATTTCTACTACTTATTTTTCCCTTGCTTCCCTAACTTACTGCCCCTCACTTCCGCTCACTTCCGTTTATTCCCTATGCTGAAACCCCTTAAAACTGGTTAAGGTTTATTCTAACTAATAAACAAATGTCCGCCTTCAAATGTTCCCTTCCCTTAATTCACTCTAATTTATGCTATTTCGTCTACTTTTATACCCTACATTCTTTTAATTCACCTTCTTTACCCACTTCCCATCTCTTATTTATCCTATATTATTTTATTTTCTTCCACTAATTTCCATCACTCCCTCTACTTCACCTCATCTCTCATGATTTTTCCTACTTTTTCTTCCTTCTTCATCCATCATTTTCCCTAATTTCTTTCCACTAATTGTTCTTACTGCCCTTATTTCACTTCTCCTCGTTTCCTTTACCCTCACTTACTTTAGTTCCACTTCTTTAATTTACTCTCATTTATTTCACTGACATCCCTAATTTCGTCTAATTCATCTACTACACTTTCTCCACTTGCTACCCCTTCCCTTATTTCTCCGACTACATCTACTTCCTCCATATGCTTTCTACTACTTCCCCTATTTACACACCTCTTGTTTAGTCGAATTCACCATCTTCCCCGCCCCTTATTTCTTTCTTTCCTCTCTTACTAGCCGCCTTTACTTTCCCTTTTATCATTTTTGCTCACTTTCTCTTACTTTCCGAAATAATAAGAGTTTCTGCCCGGGGCTGAAAAACCTTAAAAACTGGTTAAGGCTTATTTTCATAAATAAACGTCATAATAAACGTATGTTAGAATTTTGTCAGAAAAGTGGACTCTTCACCCTTAACCTTCCCCTCCTTTTATTTCCCTTCTCTTCCTTAAATTCCCTTCCCTTAATTAATCCTAATTGATGCTACTTCGTCTACTTGTATACTCTAAATTCTTCTAATTCACCTTCTTTACCTACTTCCCATCTCTTATTTATCCTATATTATTTTATTTTCTTTCACTAATTTCCATTGCTCACTCTACTTCACCTCTTTCTGTTGATTTTTCCTACTTTTTCTTCCTTCTTTATCCATCATTTCCCCTAATTTCTTTCAACTTATTGTTCCTACTGCCCTCATTTCACATTACTTCCCCTCATTTCCTTTTCTCTCACTTCCTTTAGTTTCACTGCTTTAATTTACCCTCATTTATCCCACTTACATCCCTAATTTCTTCTAATTCATCTACTTTACTTTCTCCATTTGCTGCCCCTTCTCTTATTTCTCCTACTACATCTACTTCCCTCGTCTGTTTTCTACTACTTCCCCTATTTGCACACCTATTGTTTCGTCGACTTCACCTTCTTCTTTTCCCCTTCTTGCTCCCTTTCATCTCTTACTCACCGCCTTTACTTCCCCTCCTATTAGTTTTGCTCACTTTCTCTTACTTTCCGAAACTATAAGAGTTTCTGCCCGGGGCTAAAAATTCTTAAAAACTGTTTAAGGCTTATTTTCATAAATAAACGTTTGCCGGCCTGCCTTTAGTTCCCTTCCCTTAACTAACCCTAATTTATGCTACTTCGTCTACTTTCATACCCTAGATTCTTCTAATTCACCTTCTTTACCTACTTCCCATCTCTTATTTCTCCTATTTTATCTTATTTTCCTTCACTCATTTCCATCACTTTCTCTACTCCACCTCATTTTTGATGATTTGTCCAAATTTTTCTTCCTTCATTCTCCATCATTTCCCCTACTTTCTTTTTACTTATTGTCCCTACTTTCCCACCTCTTATTTCCCATTACTTCCCCTCCTTTTATTTTCCGTCACTTCCTTTAGTTCCACTTTTTTAATTTACCTTCATTTATCTCACTTACATCCCCAATTTTTTCTACGTCATCTTCCTCACTTTCTCTACCTGATGCCCCTTCTCTTATTTCACCTACTACACCTACTTCCCCTGTGTATTTTTAACCAGTTCCCCTATTTAGACACCTCTTGTTTCGTTGACTTCACCTTCTTCTCCTCCCCTTATATCTCCCTTTCTTCATTTACTCACCGCCTTTAATTCCTCTCCTATCATTTTTGCTCACTCTCTCTTACTTCCCGAAACTATAAGAGTTTCTGTCTAGGGCTAAAAATTCTTAAAAGCTGTTTAAGGCTTATTTTCATAAATAAACGTATGTCGGCCTATCTTTGGACAAAAGGTATTGTTTTAAAACAAATCAATTATGTCAGAAAAGTGGACTAACCACCTTCCCCTCTTTTATGCTCAGTATAGAAGTAAAGAAAAAATTATCTTTTTAACTATCGAAAAAATGGTTTAGTGATATCTCTCATTAAAACTGAACCAAATTCCTCAATAAAGATAAAAATCCGAAATTTCTCCAATATAATAAAATCTCGTAAAACGATCGATTAATTTAAAAGTTGATTCGACATGCTGGCGACAGATGCTTTTCCATTGTGGCGTCTCGTAATGACTCGAATGATCACACTCACACACATCTGTGGTCACACACACGCAAAAACAGATGCAAGCGAGAAGAGCGAAATAGCAAATCATCCTTGGAAAGAAGCGGCGAAGAAGCAAAAAAAGTTAACTGCAAAATAATGAACGAACCGGGCCCTACGAAATGGGGATTCGAGGGTGCGAGTGAGCAAGAGAGAGAAAAAAAAGGAAGAAGAGAATATCCGCCGGAAATGTGTCATTTTTTGTCACGATCGCGACATCGAGCGTCAGGATATAGGTAAGTAAAGTCCACTTTCGTGGCGAAGTCTATCGATAATGATCTGTAACCGTTACTGTCAAGCGTGTGAACAACTCAGGCGGAAGTCTTCAAATTCGAACTTCTTTTGATTTCTAATGCACTTGTTCCTTTTTCTTATTTTTTCCTAATTTTATGCTTTGGTAACGGGAGGGGGGGGGCAAAAATCAACGTGCATGAATTACGTGAAATCATAGTGATTGTATGGAGGGGGGGGGGGAATAAAATGTTTTCTGTTTTTAGACTGATGTTTCCCAGCTATTATTTTTTAAGGGAAATTTCCAGTTTTCTCCCCTAATATTTGAAAAGTATTTAAAATAAAGTTGAATATTTACTTAAACTATTATTCTTTAGTTTATAAATAATCATAATTTCTATTTACCACACCTTTTTCAAAAAACCTTTTTTTTTACCCTTTTTCAAAAAATATTTTGTTTATAATTTTACAATATTTGTTAAAAACTCTCTTTTTAGTTCAAAATTTGTTTTGATCAATACAATTTCTTTCGTTTAAAATTTAATTATTTTGGTGTCATCTTTTTCGTTTGAATATTTTTTTTTGTGGCATTTTATTTATTTATTTAACTTTAATTGTTAAATACATTTTTTTTATAGAAATTTAATTGTTTGGCTTAAATTTTACATGATTTATGTGAGGATCAAACTATTTTTTTGAAAATTCTTCTTTTTCGGTTAAATATCACTCGTTTTAATATAGAATAATTTTTTTTTGTTAAAATATTTACTATTATATTTTTTTTTGAAAATTAATCTGTTTAGGTAAAAGTGCAGTTCTTTCGATTAAATTTAAAATTAAAAACTAATTTTTTCTGGATAATTCATAATTTTAGTTAACAATTAAACTGTAGTTTGATAAATAGTAGATTTTTTCTGAAAGATTATTTTTTTTATGTAAACATTTAATTACTTGTTTGAAAATTAAAACTTGTCGTAAAAAATTTTGCTGCCTTTAAAATTCAACAATTTTGTAGAAAATTCAACTGATCTGTAGAAAATTAGTTTTTTTTCCATTGAAAACTATTATTTAAAATGATGATTTAATTATTCCGTTATTTTTTTTAAATTCATCGTTTTAGTTTTTAAATTCACATATTTGGAAAAATATCGCTTTTTTATTTGAAAGTTCATCTATTTTTGGAAATTTCATTTTTTTGGTTTAATTCAACGGTTTTTTTTTTTTAATTAAAATTAAAATTAGAAATTGGAAACTTAAATTAAAAGTTCATTTTTTTCGGTTAGAATGTGGAATTTTAAATTTAAGGTTGAGAATTCTTCTTTTTTTTGGTTATCAATTAAAATTATTTGGCTAAAAATTCAAATATTTTATTAAAAATTCAAAACTTTTGCTAAAAACATATTCTTTTCAGATGAAAATTTGTTTCAGCCCAAAAATTGTTTTATTTAGCATTTAAACTATTTTTGGTCATCTTTTTCTTAGACAATTCATATCCTTTTGGTTTCAAATGTTAAAAATTCGTCTATTTTGGACAAAAAAAAATGGTTTAATAAAATTTCAGTTATTCGGTTTAAATTTAATTTGCTTTAGTTGAGGATTGAGGCATTTTGTTAAACATTCGTCTTTTTTAGTTAAAATATACTGTTTTGGTTAAAATTTTTTGGTTAAAATGTTAACTATTACTATTTTTGTTGAAAATCAACCTTTTTAGAAAAAATTCAGCGCTTTCGTTCGTTATTAAAGATTAGTAACTTTAGTTGAAAAATAAAATATTTGATTTGATTTAAAAATTCAACTGCTTGGTTGAAGATTGAACATTTTTTCAGAAAATTTGTCTGTCTTGAGAATTCAACAATTTTTTAGAAAATTCAACTGTTCTGCAGAATAATAGTTTTTATTGAAACTTTTTTTTAAAATAATATGTAACTATTTTAATAATTGATCTTTTTAGTTTTAAAATTTAACTGTTTTGTAAAAAATTGGTATATAATTTTCTAAAAAAATTGTTTTTTTTTTTTAATTAATATCTTTGGCTAAGAACTCAACAAATTAATTTATAAATTTAACGATAAGAATTCCTCTTTTTTATGAATGGTATTATTTAGTTCCAAATTTAAATATTTGGTTGAAAATTCAACAATTTCGTTAAAAACTCTTCATTTTTAAATAAAAATTTGCTTCCACCAAAAAAATTCTTTTATTTAACCTTTTTAATATTTGTTTGACATCTTTTTTGTTGTTCAATTCATATCCTATTTGTAAAAATGTAATCTTCTTTAGTTAAAACTGCAATTGTGTAGTTAAAAATGACCTTCTTAATTAATTTTTAATTTTAATTTTTGGGTAGGAAATTAATCTTTTTTATTTGAAAACTTAGCTATTTGTTTCAAAATTTATGTGCATGTGGAAAATTGGTATTTTTTGGCGAAAAATTTTTTTTTAATAGAAATTCAACTGGTTGGTTTCAATTTAATTTGCTGTAACTGATGTTTGACGTATTTTGTTGCAAATTCGTATTTTGTGGGTTAATTACACTGGTTTTAATGTCGAATTTAAATTTTTGGTTACAATATCATCTATTACATTTTTCGTTTAATATTCAACAATTTTGTTTAAAACTCTACCCTTTTAGTTGAAAATTTGTTTTGACCAAAAAAATTTGTTTCTTTTAAAACTGAACTATTTTTTTGTGATCTTTTTCGTTTAAAAATTCGTATCTTTTTGTAGAATTAAAATAATTAATTTAACTTTATTTGTTAAAACCGCATGTATTTTGCAAAACTACCCTCTTGGTTAAAAATTTTACTATTTGTTTAAAAATGTATGTATTGTGTTGAAAATTCGTATTTTTTGGTGGAAAATATTTTTTTTTATTGAAATTCAACTGTTTAGTTTAAATATAATTTGCTTTAGTTTAGGATGAAAGTATTTTATTGAAAATCCATCTCTTTTGGTTAAATTTCAATGGTTTTAATTTATAATAAATTTTTTTTTGGTTATGCTATCAACTATTATATTTCTTGTTAAAAATTAATCTTTTCAGGTCAAAAATTTAACGCTTTCCTTGAAATTTTTTCTTAGAAATTAATTTTTGTCTTGATGAATTATAATTTCATTGAAAAATTGAACTAGTTTGATAAAAAGTATGCTTTTAAAAAATTCCATCCTTCCATCCTTCAGACTTTTTAATTAGGATCTGCATAATAAATTTAGCCACATTCATGATTAATTAATAAATTTTATAATTTTTTTTACCGAATTTAAAAAAAAAATCTATTATTCGGGTATTTTTGGACGGAATTTGTTTTGTCAGTCTTTTTAGTTAGAAGTTTTATGGCAATTTCAGCAAAATTCAGAATTATTTGATAAATTTAAGAGATTTTTAAATAAAATTAATGAGCAAATGCATTATCCTGAAGCTGCAGTAAGAAAAAACTTTTTTGACCTATAAAGCCGAAATAATGCGTAATGCTTATTAAATTTGTTTAAAATATTATAGAATTCATCAAATAATTATGTTTTTTCATTAAATTATAATTTATTTCCTAATTTAAAAGACTGAACTGAGAAAAAACGAATTTTTCCGAACATGCCCAAATAATTTATTTTTTTATTAAATTTGTTTAAAAAATCTGTAAATTTATCAGCTAGTTATGAATATTTCTGAAATTTCCATGAAGTTCCCAACTTAAAGGACCGGCATTGAAAAAAACTCATTTTTTGACGATAAATGCCGGAATAATGCATTTGTTTTTTAAAATTGTACAAAAAATCATAAAATTGATCAATTAATTACAAATTTTTTCTCAAATTATCTAAAGTCTCAATTAAAAATCAGTCAATCAATAAAACGAATTTTTCTTTTGAAAATTGCCTTATCTATTTATTTGTTATTTAAATTTTGTTCTTGAAAAATCGTAAGATGAATAAAAAAATTATAAAGTTAACTAAAGTTAGCATAAAGGTCCTACTTAAAAAAAATGAAATCGAAAAAAAATGAATTTTTCTGTCAAAAAATTCATGATTAATGAATTTATTTATTAAATTTGTCTATAATGTTACAATAATAATATCAAGAAGAAATTTTTTCATCATTATATTGTTTTTATCCAAGTTGCTTTCAATATAACCTTAATGAAACCTAAGATTATGGAAAATCATACAAAATATTCTTTTAACAAATAATTGTTTTATAAAGTTTTTGGTTGTTTATTATATAACATTCAAGTATCTTTAACTAATGTTAATCTATAAAAATTAGATAATGTCAACATTTTTTATGCTATTGAAGAGAACCAGGAATGTCAAATAAAAAAATGGCATTTTTTTGCCGTATTTGTTTATTTATGAAAAAAATTGAAAGAATTTATTAAAAATCTTCCTCGAAAACTTTCTTAGAATTAAAAAAAATTGTAATTGGATTAAAATCAAATTTCAAATCCTATTTAACGTCTAATAATCACATTAATGTGCAAAATTCCTGAAAATATATCCAAGAAGTCAACGAAGAAATTTTTTTAGAGACCATTAAATATTCCTATTGAAATTTGAAAAAAGATTACAATTTTTTCCTAAAAATGAAAAGAAATAAATTTTCTTTTTGATGAATATGAAGAAGTGAAATGAGAAATGATAATACAAAGAACTTAATTCCCTTCCTTCTCTTTTTTATTTTTATTATTTTTAAATCACAATAAAAAAAAATTTGTAAAAAAAATCACTAACGTTTCGACACTCATAAAGCACCCTTATCAAGGAACAAAATAAAAAATAAAAATAAAAAAGATTTCGAGGAGGCAGGAACAGCAAGAGAACCATGATGCTCTTTTCCTGACACCCAAGAATATTCTTGATTTTAATCCTCGGGTTTCAGGAAGAGAGCATCGTGGTTTTGTTGATGTTCCTGCCTGCTAGAATTTTTTTCTATTTATGTTTTTTTGTTTCAATAAGGGTGCTTTAGGTGTGTCAAAACGCTGGTGATTATTTTCGACGAATGTTTTTTTATTGAGATTTGATAATAGTTTAAAAAAGTCGAAAGAAATAAAAATAATAAGGAAAGGGATTCAAGAAGGAAATTTTTTTTAAAAAAGAAACTGCTCTCAGAAATCTTATCAGCTTTATTCTCAATTTTGTTTGTCCCTATCCTTCAATATTTGTGGGCATTTGCCTCACATCAATTTTTCTCCTTAAAAATTGTTTTCCTTAAAAAAAATGTGTTTTCAAAACTACAGAGCCTTGTTTTACCCAAAGGCGAGTAATTTATTGATCTTTACCCCCCAGCTTCTGGATTCCCGAATGTTTTTCGCGAGACACGCAAAGCAGTGTCCAGTAGGCGTAAGCTCACGCCTACTAATTACGATTCTAGACGTCGTTATGCTCGCCACGAAACGGGCGCGATCTCCTCTTGAATAAGTCCCGGGCTTGCCTTACTTAAGGCGCCTTAAGGCGGTCGAGTAGTGAGAAGAAAAACCCACACGTATAACCAATCGAAGCGGGAGAGGAGTCCGAAGGAGATGGAGGTGGAGGATCCTCAAGGCGAGTTCGAGCCGCGTCGCGCGGCAGCCAACCGACCGTCTGCAGCCGGAGGTAATTACGTTCGAGGAGTGACAAAAAGCCGCGTCTTAATGCAAACGCGCGCCCGGCCATAACTCGTTAATTACAGGCCGCCTCTGATTGATCTTCGGTCACTCTATATTCAAAAAAGAAAAAAAAATGTTAGGACGATACCAAAGTCGCTGTCGATACGAGTCGCCTCGTGCCACGCGCTCGCTCTCGCTCTCAGCTAGAGAGCTCTTTTATGCTCTACCGGTACCGGGAGGAAAAAATTAATTGAAAAATACCGCCACACTGCCTCGACTTGACGGACAAGACGGTATTGCGAAAAAGAGGTCGCTTCTTCGACTTTCGCGATGAAACTCAGTTTACGATGTAGATAAGCCATCTGCTTATACGTCTCGGACTATTTATGTCTTACAATTATTACTATAGAGCGACTTTCCAGATGCACTTATAAGAAATAAGTTTTTTCTTGCAGGAACACGTTGATAGTTCATTCTAGCAAGCTGGGACGATTTCATAGATTGGAACACTACATAGATTGGGACACTGTATAGGTTGGGACACTATAGGTTGGGACACTATAGGTTGGGACACTGTATAGGTTGTGACACCTTATAGGTTGGGACACTGTATAGGTTGCGACACTGTATAGATTGGGATACTGTATAGGTTGAGACACTATAGATTGGGGCACTGTATAGGTTGAGACACTATAGATTGGGACACTGTATAGGTTGCGACACTGTAAAGCTTGGGGCACTGTATAGGTTGCAACACTCTATAGGTTGGGACAATGTATATATTGAGACACAATAGGTTGGGACACTGTATAGGTTGCGATACTGTATATGTTGGAGCACTGTATAAGTTGGAATACTCTATGGGTTGGGGGACTATAGTTGAAACACTACAATTGGGACACTGAATAGGTCGCGACACTGTATAGGTTGGGGCACTGTGTAGATACTATAGTTGGGGCACTATAGTTGGGACACCATAGTTAGGACACTATAATTGGGACACTATAGTTGGGACACTGTATAGGTTTAGACACTATAGGTTGGGACACTATATAGGTTGCGACACTGTATAGGTTGGGGCACTGTGTAGGTTGGAACACTCTATAGGTTGGGATACTATAGTTGGGGCACTATAGTTGGGACAATATAGTTGGGACACTGTAGTTAGGACACTATAGTTGGGACACTATAGTTGGGACACTATAGCTGGTACACTGTGTAGGTTGAGACACTATAGGTTGGGACACTAAGGTGGCCTAAAAACGCTTTTTTTATAGGGCAATGATCCCCCCCCCCCCTCCCATTTCATTCCAAATCCGAAAAAAGAAATTCCCTAATTTTTCATTCTTTTATTTTTTTTTACTTTCACAGGTGCCGGTTTTGACTTGAAGTTTCCCATGTAAAATGCATGGGGAAAAATCACTTTTTTGTGTTTTTAGAATAATTTTTTAGGGTTTACAAAAATTTGACGGAAAAGTATAGGGGCTTGTAGAGTATCATCTAATGAAGAATTTCATGTATTAGACATATGGGTTTGACACCCCTAACACACCCGCACGAGTACCTGAAAACTACCCTTAAAACCAAAAATGTCAATTCTTCATGAGATCGAACTTTTTAAACACTGTATTCTGGTAATTTTTGTACTTAAAATTATTAATATTAGTCTAGTGGAATATTTACTATCACTTTTTAATTAATTTTTCATTATTTGAACAAACTGTATTTGATTGAATATTTTTTTTCTAGAAAACTTGTTTTTTCCCCTGAAACTATTAATATTCGTCTAGTGGAATATTTAATAACATTCTTTCATTCATTTTCAATTGTTTAAACAAACGTGATTTGTTAAAAAAAAATTTAATTTCTTTTTTTCCTAAAAATTATTACAATTAGTCTAGTGGAATATTTACTTACATTAGTTCGTTAATTATCAATTATTGAAACAAATGGAATTTGCATAATTTCATTTCTAAGTTAATAATAAATCAATAATTATAATAATTAATTTTCGATAATGTAAACAATTTATTAGTTAAATAGTATTATTAGTTAAAAATAAATAATAATTTATTGTTTCAACAATTGAAAAAAAAAATTGAAACTAAATTTATGTCACTCAATGAAAATAAACTACCAGTTCAACGATTTTTAAAAAAAAAAACATTTTTTACACAAATTAGATTTATTTAAATAATTAAACGTTAAGTGAACAATGTTATTAAATATTCCACTAGACTAATAATAATTTTTATATTTAAAAATCAAAAAAATCAAATTGATCAAACAATGTTGATAAATATTCCACTAAAGGAATATTAATAATTTTTAATAAAAGCAAATTATTTAAACGAATTCTATTTTTTAAACAATTGAAAATTAACAACAGAATGTTAATAAATATTATATTAGATCCGTAGTAATAATCAAAAAACCGATTTTCGAAACAATAATATTTAGACAAATTCCATTTGTTTAAACAGTTAAAAATTAATGAACCAATGTTAATAAATATACCACTAGACTAATAGTAATAATTTTTACGGGGAAAAGACAATTTCCGAAAAAGAAATTATTCAAACAAATTCCATTTGTTTAAATAATTAGAATTTTTAAAAAATTATAATAAATCTTTCACTAGAGCAATATTAATAATTTTAAGTGAATGAAGAACTGACTTTTTCGGTGTTAAGGGTAGTTTTTGGGTACTCGTGGGGGTGTGTTAGGGGTGCCAAACTCATATGTCTGATACATGAAATTCTACATACTTTCCTGACAAATTTTTGCAAACCCAAAAAAAATATTCTAAAAAATCAAAAAAAGTGATTTTTCCCCGTGCATTTTACATGGGACCTGTCAAAATAAAAAAAAATAATAATAAAAATTACGGAATTTCTTCTTTCGTATTTAGAATAGAAAAGGGAGATCGTTGCCGTCTAGCATGCAAAAAAAATATTGTCATGCATTTTTGGACCACCCTATTGTTTAAAAATTCATCCTTTTGGTTACAAATTTAATAACTAAGGTTTAAAGTTGAACTACTTTCTTTAAAATTTGAATTTTTCTTCTCTCGTTCTTCAATTGAAAATTCGTCTTTTTTGAAGTAAATTAATTTATCTGTTTAATATTTTTTCTTTGTTATTTGGAAATTCAACTTTTTGGTTCAGCAATCTTGAAAAATTTGTTAAAAATTCGCCTTTTTTGTCGTAAATTAATCTGTTTGTTTAAAAGTTTATATTTTTATTAAAAAATTGAACAACTAAGTTTTAAAGTTAAAGTACTTTCTTATAACTTAGAAAATAAAAATTATTCTTTTTTTTTAATAACTAATCTTTTTTATTTAAAAATGAATCATTTTCATTTAAAAATGAATCAATTTCGTTAAAAATTTAACATCTAGGTTTTCAAGGTAAACTAATTTTTTTTAAATTAGAACATTTTTTTCATTCTTTCTCAAAATTTCAAGTTTTTGGTTGAGATTTCATGAATTTTATTAAAAATTCGTCCTTCTTAGTAGTAAAAGTAATCTTTTTCGTTGAGAATTCTTGGATTTTGTTTTAAAAAAACGTGTTTTTTTTTACAAAATTATCTTTTAGTTTAAAAATTCAACTTTTCCGTTAAGAATTCTTCAATTTTATTGAAAATAGGTCTTTTTTGGTAGTAGTTTAACTAGTTAGTTGAGAATTTTTTAATTCTGTAATAAAATTCGTATTTTTTCAGGAAAAAATAATTCTTTTTGTTAAAAAATTCATCGTCTTGGTTAACAATTTAACATCTAGGTTTTAGAGTTGATCTACGTTCCAAAAAATTAGCATTGTTTTCTTGCTTTTTTACAAATTCAATTTTTTTTTTTTTTGAGAAATCTTGAATTTGATTGTAACTTCGTCATTTTTAGTAATAATTTAAACTTTCTGATTAAAAATTCACCTTTTTTACTTTATAAATCAACTTCTTAGTTGAGAATTCTTGAATTTTGTTAAAACTTCTGTTAATTCGATAAAAAAATTAATCTTTTTGTTTGAAAAATAATTATTTTAGTTAAAAATTTAACATCTAGGTTTTCAAGATAAACTAATTTTTTAAAATTAAAACATTTTTTCCGATCTTTCCCAAATGTGAACTTTTTAGTTGAGATTTCATGAATTTCATTAAGAATTTGTATTTTTTAGTTGTAAATTAATAGGTTGAAAATTTAGCAACTAGATTTTAAGATTGAAATATTTTCTTAAGAAATTAAGACATTTTTTTCTTTCTTAAAAAATTTGACTTTTCGATTGAGAATCCTTGAATTTGATTGAAAATTCTTCTTTTTTGGTAGTAAATTAATCTCTGTTTAAAAAATGATCCTTTTCAGTTAAGAATTCAACTTATTGGTTTAAAATACTTGAATGTTGTTGAAAATTCGTTTTTTCCGTACAAAATTAATTTTTTGTTTAAACATTTATCTTCATTGTAAAAAATTAAACAACTCAAAAACTTTCTTTTTTCCGTTCTTAAAAATTTAGATTATTATTTAAGAGTTCTCAAATTTTATTGAAAAATCATCTTTTATCATAGTAAATTATTCTACCCTGTGAATTCTTCTGTATTCTCTAAATTCTTCTTAATTCTGTGAATTCTTCTTCATTCTCCGAATTCTTCTGAATTTTTTTAAACCCTTCACATTCTTTGAATTCTATAATCTTTGATTTCTTGAAAAATGTTTTAAATTCTTTAAGTTTTTCGTTTTTTTTTTCAATTTTCGCGATATCACTGAATTTTTAAAAATATTTGTTTATTATTTTGAAATCATTAAAATTTTGAATATTTGAATAATTTTAAGAACTTACAGAGTGCAAATAAATTCATATTGTTTAAAAAAATTCTTAGAATTCAAAAGATTTTAGATTATTTAAAAAAAGAATACAAAGCATCCAAAATATATCAGAGAATGAAAAAAAATCAGAGAACTCAAAAGTTTTAGAATTCAAAAGAATTCAGGGAATTCAGATAAATCCGAGAATTGAGATAAATTCATAAGAATTCACAGAATTCGGAAGAATTTAGGGGATTCAGAAGAATTCTCAAAGTGCAAAATAATTTACTTAATTCAAAAGAATGTAGATCATTTAAAAATAGGGAAGAGAATAAAATATAATGTATAAGAAACAAAATATTTCCGTGAATTTAAAAAATATTAGAGAATTCAGAATTACATAAGAGATTTCAGAGAAAACAAAAGATTTGAAAAAATTCTGAACATTTACAATTATTAATTACGAATACAAAAGAATCTAAATATTTCAAAATATTGCAGAGAATTCAAAGGTATTAGAGAATTTAGAAGAATTCAGGAGAATTCAGATACTTTAGGATAATTTAAAAACATTTAAAAAATGCAGTAATATCGTGAGAATTCAAAAAATTCAGAAACGTTGAAAAAAATCAAAAAAATTAAAATAATTCAGAGGATTCGGAGAAATTCACAGAATTATAAGAAATTCGGAGAATTACGAAAAATTTAGAGAATTCAGAAGAATTCACAGATTGCAAAAGAACTCACGGAATTCAGAAGAATTCGCAACATTCAAAAGAATATAGAGAGTTTAAAAGAGATGCGAGAATTTAAAAGAATTCAGATAATGGAGAAGAATTAAAACAATTCACTAAAATTCAGATGATTAGGTAGAATTCAGAGAATAGAAAAAGATTTGGGCAAAACTTTTTTTTCTGCGAAAAATGATTTTTTTGTTTAAAAATTTAAATTTTTAATTTTAGAATTCTTCAATTTTATTCAAAATTCGTCTCTTTTAAATTTAACTATTTAGTTCAGAATTCTTGAATTTTGTAAAAAACTAGTTTTTTTCCGGGAAAAATTAATCTTTTTGCTTAAAAATTTATCTCCTTGGTTAAAAGTTTAACAAGTAGGTTTTAAAATTGAACTACCTTCTTAAAAATAAGCAATTTTTTCTTTCTTCTTTAAAAATTTATCTTTTTGGTTGAGAATTCGTGAATTTTGTTAAAACTTTAGTTGTTTCGGTAAAAAATTAATCTTTTATTTTAAATTAATAATTTTGGTAAAAATTTAACATCTAGGTTTTCAAGGTAAACTATTTTTTCTTTTTTTTCCATTCTTTCTCACAATTTCAACTTTTTGGTTAAAGTTTCATAAATTTTGTTTCAAAATTATTCTTCTTAGTTGTAAATTAATAGGTTAAAAATTTAATAACCAGATTTTAAAATTGAACTATTTTCTTAATAAATTAGAAAGTTTTTTTCTTTCTTAAAAATTCGAATTTTGGATTGAAAATTTCTGTTTTTTGCACTTTTTCTGCATTGTGGTTAAACATTCGTTTTTTCGAAACAAAATTAATTTTTTGTTCAAACATTTATCTTCATTATAAAAAATTTACAATTAAAGAATTTTCTTTTTCCTGTTCTTAACAATTCAGCTTATTTATTAAGAGTTCTTGAATTTTATTGAAAAATCATCTTTTCATAGTAAATTATTTGCCCTGTGAATTCTTCTGCACTCTCTAAATTCGTCTTAATTCTCTGAATTCTTCTGAATTCTTTTAATCCCTTAAATTCTCTGAATTCTATAATCTTTGATTTGTTAAAAAATGTTCTAAACTCTTATGGCTTTTTCGAATTTGTTGAATTTTCGCGATATCACTGCATTTTTAAGAATATTTTTTTATTATTTTAAAATCATTAGAATACCCTTCGAGCTAGTTTAAACTCCTTTATATATTTTGAATATTTTTAAGAACTCACAGAGTGCAAAAGAATTTACAAAATTTAATAGAGTTAAGATAATTTAAAAAAAGAAAATACAAAAGAATTCAGGGCATTCAGAGAAATCCTAGAATGAGATGAATTCATAATAATTTACTAAATTCGGAAGAATTCAAAGGATTCAGAAGAATTCCCAGAGTGCAAAATAATTTACTTGATTCAAAAGAATTTAGATCATTTTAAAAAAGGAAAGAGAATAAAATATAATGTATAAGAAACAAAATATTTCCGAAAATTTAAAAATATTAGAGAATTCAGAATTACTTAGGAGATTTCAGAGAAAACAAAAGATTTGAAGAAATTCTGAACATTTACAATTATTAATTACGAATACAAAAAAATCTAAATATTTCAAAATATTGCAGAGAATTCAAAGGTATTAGAGAATTTAGAAGAATTCAGGAGAATTCCGATACATTAAAATAATTTAAAAATATTTAAAAAATGCAGTGATATCGTGAGAATTCAAAAAATTCAGAAACGTTTAAAATAATCAATTTTTTTTTAAATTCAGAGGATTCGGAAAAATTCAAAGAATTATGAGGAATTCAGAGAATTAGGAAAAATTTAGAAAATTTAGAATAATTTACAAAGTGCAAAAGATAATTACGTTGAATTCAGAGAATCGAAAAAGATTTGGGCAAATGCAAAATTATGCGTGTTGTATCATAAAGGTTTTAAGGGAGTAATAAAAACTTTAAAAGAATCCAAATGAGCGAAATTCTCGGAATTCATTTAGATTCTAAGAATTTTGTTCACTTCTACAGAAACCAAAATTCTCGAAGGAGGTTTTTTTGGAAAAACACAGTCTACAGTGATACATACATGGTCTTCCATCTAACACTTGCTCCTTATTGGTTAATCCTTAATGTTTTACAACTTTAAAACAAATCTTTTTTATTATTTGCGACTCCATTATGAGAAATTAAAAAACATAAAAAATGTACCTTGTCTTCTACATGTCCCAACCTATACAATGTCCCAATCTATAGAGTGTCTCAAAATAAACATTGTTCCAACCTAAACAGTGTCCCAAACTCTACAGTGCCCCACCATGATAGAATAAACTATTAGGATCTTGCTGCAATAAAGAACTTTTTTCTTAATAATAAATCCCAAAATCCTATTTGAAATTTGAATTTATAATGATGGTTGATGCTATCACATAAGGACGCAGATATCCATCCTATGTAGGGAATAATTCATTTTATGATAAAAGTGAAAATATCGGGAAAGGGTGCTTTGTGTATCAAGACGTCAAACGCAAATACATGCAAATTAAATATTTTACTACGATAGCGAGGAGAGATCCTCCGGCAAAGGATCCTCTTTTCTCTCCCCCTGAGACACTTGCCTATCAGTCCATGTGTCACAAGATAGATGCTCATGTGAACATTATACACCATAAATCTACGTGACGATATTGCAAAGTGGATAACCGAATGTATAAGCGGATATTGGTTATACATATTTATAGGGTCTCTGATACCCCTTGCAATATCCTTATTACCACCCCCTTCCCCTTTTACACTTCAAAACCTCCACCTCTAATCACACAAGCTGTTTTTATGATTTCAATTGATTATAGACGATAAGGTACAAAAGACAGTGATGAATTATTTATTTTGAAATCTTAGAGGAAATTAAAATTAACTACTCTCTAAATCTGAATGAGTGAAACGTCACTGATTCATTCAGTCAATAAAGGTCACTGACTGAATCAGTGCAGAAGAATATTATGTACCGATAGTTATGTACCTTCCTAATTTTGCAAGAGATTTAAATCACCCTAAAAGCAAATTGCTACCATAAAATCCAAATTAAAGTTCCAACATCAATAAAAAAAATTTTAAGTATGAAATCAGTCCCATTATTCAAAATTAAACATTTTCTGTAGCGATATCGATTTGTGTTACAGGAAATTTTCAATTTTTTGTAATGACAGATTTCACAATTGTAAAAGAAGAACAATGAATCGCATACTTTACATTGGTTACAAAATGCAACTTGAAAAGGAGTGATGTTTGTTCCTTCCTTAAAAATTAAAATTTTATTATTTTAAATAGTTTTAAAGTATGAAATAAAATATCATTATATAAATATGTGAAGGTTTTAGATTTTTTAAAGGATTCTTACCGGGAGATATCGAATCAATTCAGGATTAGGAAAGATTTCTTTTAATTGAGAAGGATTCTCTATAGCAGAACAGACTTGCTTATAACCTGTGTCAATTTTATCCTGTGAAAAGATAAATTAGAAGATAATTCATGAACTCATTTTTGAATGATAAAATTATAGAAATGATTAAGCTTTTTTCCTTTTC
Source organism: Druon quercuslanigerum (assembly GCA_010014905.2). Taxonomy (NCBI): domain Eukaryota; kingdom Metazoa; phylum Arthropoda; class Insecta; order Hymenoptera; family Cynipidae; genus Druon; species Druon quercuslanigerum. Next base: position 22,486 of record JAAAKG020178455.1, read on the forward strand.
CTGAATCGTTGATTTTTTGTTTTCTTGTGAAATAGGGACTTGGTAACAAAGCAACTAACAAGGTTAAGGCTTTCCAGCTATCTAAAATATTGAAGGTGTATGCATTAAATAAACAATAAGGAAATAGATACATTAAAAAAGTGGGTAAGAATAGTTTTACATTGCACTAGAGAAGAATACGGTTTTTAACAGAAAATAATTACTCACCACCTTTAATAAGTGCTGCTTCACGAAAGATGTCTGGCTCTTTTTCACGACTGCAGCTAATAATCATTATAGAGTATATGGAACTTTGACAAAAAGTTGCTGTTCATTTCCGCATTTAACATCATTTGTAACTCTTTTTCAACCCTGTTTTGAAAAAGAAAACAAACTTATAATGATATTTAAAAACATAATATTATAAAATAATTGATCAACACTTTATCATCTAAGAAAATAAGTATACTTTAAATATGTTTTAGTAGGAAAAGTTTTTTTTTGAAAGTTATTTACCAATTAACTATGGAAGTCAAACAGTTTTGGATATTCCTCTGCAATGTCGAATATAGTAGGATTTTCACTATTAATCCAGTATCGTCTATCTACGAAAGTTTCCATTAAACACTCCGATTAAGCATGGAATACGTTGTGCACAACCAAAAGTATTTAGCTTGAAAAAATTAAGGTTATCAACCCAATATTATTATTCAAATAAATAAATAATAAAATATTATAAAGTTATTTTATATACCTTTTGATCTAATATTTCCTCTGATTAACGATTTCTTTCACAAGTGAGAGTTTCACGCTTCTCCTGACCCTTTTCCGGTAGCCTTATCGAAAAAATGTTCCTATAAACAAAAATAAATTTGAATGAAAAACATAAGTAGAAGAAACAGATTGTGATTTCTTTGGGAGTTATTATTATTTTTCATTAGAGAAAAACAATAATTAAATAAACAAAAATCTTACACAGCCAGCAGGTATGCTCATATCCCTCAGAGAAAAAAATTCTTGAATTAGGGCCTTAGCCAAGCACCATTTTGCCTCATCAGGAGGATATGTGTTGAATTAATATAAGATTATACAGTTTCTGTTCCATTTCAAATCATAACTGTTTTTAGCAAAAAGCAAAAATGCCTGGAAAGTAAATTCGTATTACAGAACTGACCAGTAAAAATTCGGCCAAATATTACACCTCAAAAAAATTAATTTACGATTTCAGATCCTTTAGATTCTTTTCGTATGGAATTATAAACGGCATTTCGTGAACTCTCCGTAAAAATCCATGCATAGAAATTAAATTTGAAGAAAAAAAAAGTTTTTATTACTTGAATCATTTTACTACAAAATTTGTAGAGCTTCAAACATTTTTAATTCTTAATTGATTAAATTAAATTTAAATTGTTTAGGTGTTCAATAATTTTTTTTAGGCTTGCTTGGAGCAAAAACTGAAAATTTTAAAACTAAAGATTTTTTGAATTGGACACTTTTTTGTATTTCTTTAGCTCAACATAAATATATACATCTTGAAAACTTACCATTCAATATTTAAGTAACTTGAGCATCAATTATATAAGTTGTCTCTAATTCTGCGCATAACTGATCTACACATAATATAGCAATGAATTTTATATTGATACGAAGATCTGAAAGTAAAGTCACTTAATAATCAAACTTTAACAATAAAATATTTACAATAATAGTCAGCGTGATTTTTTCTTTAAAAATTACATGCATAGTTTAAAATTAGATAGTAAATTATATAATCAAAAGTTTTTTTTTCATTTCTAATTGACTCAGCGAACTTTCGCTGTAAAAAAAATTTGATATGCATTTAATTTTTTTAAATAATTTTATATAAATTTGAAAAATGACTTCTTGCAGCGTAGTGAATTTGCCAAGGATTTTATTAAATTGTCACACCTAATGTAGAATTTTCGCGGGTAATGATTGGATTTTTACAAGAATTTGTAAATTTACTGTGGGTAATTTTATTGGTCACATTGAGAGAAGTTAATTTACATATAATTTGTAAAAATTCTTTATTGAGGTCGAGGATTTTACACAATCCTTGTTAAATGCACTATGATGCACAAAGTCATTTTACAAATTGACATATATAAAATTACAGAAAAAAGTATAGGAAATCTACATAAACAGTGTGTATTTACAGTGTATCAAAAATTACTTTTTATAACTGTATAATAATCTTCTACGAACTCGAAAAATTTATTCACAACCGTACACTAAAAATTATGAATTCCAGATGTTGAGACTCTGATAATATAAATGACAAAAAATATTGGAGATTCCCCAGAAAAAAGAAACAATTGAACGACTTTTAATGAATTAGATTTGTTCAAGAATGCGAATTCACAAAAACCTCAAATAGATTTAAATTTTCTAATCGGTTTCCTGTTTCTGTGGGCTGTTTACTGAATTGATCATTGAAAAGTCTCAAATCACTGATTCATCAGTGAAATACTCAATTACTAATTGAATAAGTGAAATTTTCACTGATTCAGATCTAGAGAGTAAACTCTATGAACATTAAATTATTAAGAAATAGGCCTCCCATATATATGGGTATTCCTCCGGAGAAAGGGACCTGGTACTGGTGCAAAGGATACTGGTTCTATTATTGTAAAATTTGCTAAAAATATTTATTTTAGTACTTCTTAATAAGTTATGTAGTCCAAATTAGGTTAAATTTTTTTTAGCCAGAGTAAAAAAATATTATGTACCCGAAAAATCGCATTCAGAGATGTCGGATACAAGAAAAATTCCTACGAGCATGACAATATGCTCGACCTTTACGTGCTTTGCGAATTTAATGAGCAGTTATAAGAATTTTGAATTAGGATTTTAAAAATTCTATTTTCTTTCTTTATTAATAATAATTAAAGTATTTTAATTGCGCGCGAAAATGTATCGCTTTAATTCGGAAAAGGCGCCTAATTTAAATGTTAAAAGAAGTCCAATCAATACAAAAACAATATCCCAATTTCTAAATTCTTCTTGGTATAAAACCAACCATATACCTAGAAGATTAGTAATAATAATGAAAAGAAATGTTGTTGTTAAATACATTTTAAACACTTTTTAGTTGAGTTTTTAAATAAAACAGATATATTTATGAACCTAAGAAATTAGGTTTGAACTAAAATGCTGAACCTTGAACCACAAATCAGAATTTTTAACCAATTACTTGAATTTTCCACCCAAAAATAAATGCTCAACCAACAAAAAATGAATGTTTTTAACAAAATAATTTTTTTCTTAAAAATGTTTTTTCCTAACAGACTTATTAAATTTTCAGTTTAAAAAATCACATTTCAACCAAAGAAATTAATTCTCAACAAAATAATTTATTGCAAATCTAAAACATAAATTTTCTACCAAAAAAGATACAGTTTCAATAAAATATATAAATTTTCAACTAAAAAAGATAATTTACAAACCAAAACTAGAAAAGTTCAATTTGCAGTTAGAAAAGTAAATTTTTTTTAACTTAATTTTCAACTAACAAGAAACGAATTTTCAGTCAAGGAAATTAATTTTTAATCACGTTTATGAATTTTTAAACAAAAATATGAATTTTTTAACAAATAGTGGAATTTTCAACCACAGCGATGAATTTCTATAAAAAAAGAAAAAGATAAAGTAGTTAAATTTTGTATAAAACAGAACATTTTTTAACGAAAAAGATTACAATTTTATAAAAAATTTATGTTTTACATAAAAAATGGAATAATTAAAGTGAATTTTATACTAAAATAATAAATCTTTAACTAAAAAAAAATTTAATTTTTATTTAAATGAATGAATTTTTAACTAAAAAGGTAAATTGTCTAACAAAACTATAATACTATAATACCA
>JAAAKG020178466.1:0-26348 GCA_010014905.2 Druon quercuslanigerum
CTAGCGAAAGTTTTCGCTGGCTGATTGGCCACAGATGCGCGCGCGTTGACTGCAGCAGTATTTTTCTCTCCGTGTAGTTTGTCTATGAAGGTTGAAAATTTGAGTAGTATTTAGTATTAAATTGAAAATTAGGCTAAAGTTTCTTGATATTAAACTATATCATTAAAATCGGAAAAATTAGTAGATGCTGATTATACTACTTTCGAAAGCGCTAGCTGAAAAATAAAGGTTTTTAATTTTCTTACTTGCACATGCCTGTCGACAAAAGACTCTTGTTGGAATAAACTCACTTACATTCAGGTCCATGAATACACTAAAAACTACTAGAAAAAATCAAGTCGGGAGGAGCAACACCATGCCTGAAAACTGAGCAAAATATTTGCCGACTACTGATCTACACATTCGTACATTTCGTCTTCCAATTTTCTCCTAGTTCGTCTTTTTGGTTTTCTTTCTTCTCCATACTTGACCTAAGTTATTTTTTGAGCCTAAGAGGTAATATTCTATTTCGCCTCCAGAACCTCTCATAACATTTGTATCTCTTACTAGCTCCCTCTCCGTCTTTCATCCTCAACAACTAAGTCGGTTATACTGTGGCTACATAAGCTGAACATTCTGTCACCGTTACCTTTGGGTTTTGAATCTCTAAACTTAACAAGCACCCTTTCCCTGCGATCGCGTTGGACTCCAACCCATCCCTTCGTATCTAATAATAAATTGATTCTTTTCCTATGGTCGCAAATGCCTCGGGCAATATTTATAGTGTCCAAACAATTTCAAGTAATGATCATTATTTTCCCTTCATTGCATTTCGTAAGCAACAAAATGGTAATATTCATACGTACATATATGTATATCTACGAAGCTCATAAATAAAACATCTACAGTCTTCATTTATACCTACAAGATTTTGTTTATGATTTGAAGTCAAATCTTCTTCTTTAAAATGTGCTGAACATATCCTTGAGAATTTTCAGGCTATATAAATTCTTCTCCATTTATTGGAATTATTTTTTCTTTCCACTGCTTTTTAGCGCTGCATCTCCAGGAAAGTAATGAGCAGCTAATGAGGCACAACACTTTACACTACTTTTTCCCATAGTTTTTCCACATAAATAACTGTGTGCACAGTTTGTAATTTACTTAAATTTCACTTGTAATTTAAATACACCTAAATTATAATATTAAATTATTATATACTATTATAGTTATTTGGTAACGATTACTCTTTTGTATTATCAACAGCTTTGCATTGAAATTTGAAATATTTATCTAAACAAAAAAATTCTTTAAATCATTTCGCCAATGAAGTACATTGTCCTTAATGGCATTTAATAATGAAATTTAGAGAATCACTACACAAAGCCTTACCAATGCTTTTATTCTTTGATTCTTTTTTCAGAATTATTATGATTAAGTACCTCACAGTTTTACTTCGTCTTCTAAATAAACGTAAGGATTTTATCGTAAATTTTCACGAAAAACATACTTCTCATTTGATCTCTGTTGCATTTTTGCAAAACTTGGACCCAAGCAGATCGAAAACTTTGGTGAGTGGTATACTCCCTAAGAAAAAAGTCGCACTACGGGCTATCGGAAAAATGTTTTCATTTTTAAGAATTAAAAACCTCATTCTTCTCGAAATCTCTTCCTAAAATCTATAAATTTATACCTTTACCGGATCTTTATCTTGTGTAATTCTCAATTTTTTTCAAAAGGTAGTCATCGTGGATCACACAAGATCGTGATTGTTTTTTGTTCCCATAATGTAGCATTGGCAGCCACTCTAGCGCGCGTTCGATTCCCAAAGCAGGAAGCGAGGCTGGATGTCTTTTAAGAATAATTATACCTTCCGTTGCTTGCTATATTGCCCCTTAAATAACCTACAGTTTATTATTAACACTCTATGACAGTCTCTCTAATGACCCTGCCAGTTCATCAAGTATAAACATTCAATTATTTTAAAAAATAGAACATTAAAGTATTTCTGAAAAGATACAAAAAATCAATAAAAAACAAAAGTTTTCGAAAACATTCGATTTTTAGTAGCTAGCCCTTCTTCACATTTTAAGAAATAATAAGAGAATAGAGATAAATAGCAATTTGTTTTTTAATTTGCGTAGACATTTTCGCGTAATAATATGTATTAATCTTATGCTAAACAATAACTTCTGTATTCTGAAATTAAAAAATACAGACTTGTTTTCAGGCTGCCAAGAATTTTCAGATTTACTAAAGAAAGTCTTTAGATAATTGTAGTTTTCAATTTAACCCTAGCCACGTTATAATTTTAATAATTAAATTTTAATAAATAATAGGGGTGCGTAAGTAATAGGCGTTCGTTTAGTGTTTTGTAAAAGTTAGAAAGAAAGACCGAAGTATGTTATTTCGGAAAAAGAATAAAATGGCAACTTACCGATCTAGATTTAACCACAAATCAGTCGAATGTATCATTCACATCTAGTCTTTCCAAAAAAGTTGCTGTCTGATTTACATTTAGCAATAGAATCTGCGTATGTAATTGTTAAAACTTCTTAAAATGTGTTAAACAATAATAAGGCTAATTTGAATTAGTAGAGAGCGAATTCACCCTAACATGCACAAGAAATTGCTTAGAAATGTGTAAAAACGGAAATATACAGATTATTTGCGTTACCCTCTAACCCCAAAACGAAAAGGATGAAAAATTAAGGAAAAAGTCATCTTTCCTTTAACATCGCAGGCATAGAGAGATTAGAAATCAGTCAAATTTAATTGAAAGAAGATAGAGCTAAGAGTAAGGAAGCCAAAAAGCAAGAACGAAAACGGTGAAATTAAATTTCAGAAAAAGCACAAGAAGATAGAAATAGAAAAAAGTAAGAAACGAAAGAGACGGAACTAAAAAAATCAATCTTCAAATACTAACCATCTTATTAATTCTAATAAAGTTACTTGAAAAAGGAAGTTAAGTGCCAACGACTGTAGCAACAAAGAAAATCAATTTTCGAAAAATATCGATTCTACTAATTCTGCTGAGGGATTTAAAATAAGCCGAGGATCACCACCTAAGAATTTGAACCAGAGAAATGCTGATAATTAAGTAATATGATCCGGACTATTTGTTTATAAATTTAAAATAATGAATACAACAGTAGGGTTAATTCACTCAAAAAAAGGCAATTTTTAAAGAATGTTTTTAGAAGAAAGGGTTATTGCAAATTAATTTTATTAATTGGTACATAATAAAACAACATTTGCAGAATATTTGAAAACATTTTCAATAAAAAATAAGCATTTTTAAGCTTGTGAGAGCAAATTTTCGGATACACCCCGAAAAAAAGTTACTTTGCCGTGCCACGCAGAACTCAAGACTGGATGATCTGAATCAATAAAAATAAAAATAAAATTTCATTAATTTATGAGTTTTCATAGTTCGCAATGCTGAGTGTAATTTTTTTATATATATTTTTTAAGTTTTTGTAACATTTTAAAGAGAAAACACCGATTTTCGAGAAAAAATCGACATTATTTATTGTTAAATAAACAATAATTATTGTAAACAATAATAAAACTCAGAGTTGCGACCTTGAAAATTATGTAAAGAAATAGTGTGCTAAATTTCATAAGAATCGGTCAAGTAAATTTTAAGTTACAGTTGGCACCGGTTTTGAAAACGTCGATCGCGAGAAAAACGCTTCAAAGTTTTGCATAGTAAAAAAACCGAAATTAAACAGTAATAGATTAGAAATTTTTTAATATACTCACACAGAATCATCAATGTCAGGTCCATAAAGTATATAACTTTCATCCAGCATGTCCAAAACATCTTCTTGCTCTTTCCTATGACATCTGCCACTCAATCCCACTATTCAAGTACGCGGCAGGTACGCGCTCCAGCACTCAGCCGCGTCAGAGCGGTCGAAACGTCGCTCACTAATAATACCACATCATTCTCAATTTTGCTCCGATCAACTTAAAATTTAGAAACAATATTCTTAAAATGTTTTACACTCATTTTATGAAATAAAAATACCAGGCTTTTTTTTCGTTAAATACCCTACTACCTCCTTGAAGTTTAATTTAAATTTATTCCTTCACCATTTCCCCTTCATATGACTGGAGTGCTAATAATTGGGTCCATTCCTGTCCATAATTGCATCAATTCTGCACTATATATATTAGTAGTTCATTTACCACACATACAATTATTGACATTAACTTCTTTCTCAAAGCCTGAAGTTCGCTTTAACCTTCCAACAATTCAATACATTACCCTCGTAAGTTTTTTTCTTCCTTGGCTTAAAATAACTAAGGGGCATCCCTGAAAAACAAACAAAAGAGAAAATGGATGAACAAGTACTTTAGGTTAAAATGATTCAAACCTATCCGTGCTATGTAAGATAAATATTATAAATTGAAAATTTAAAACCGAATAGAAAATAATTGAATCATAGGAGAGTGAAAAAATATATGAACTTATATTCTTTGTACATTAAATCTTCTCTTTTAACTACTTTAATTCAGAAACACTTATATATTACAAAAATATAAAGTAGAAAATAACCAATTTTAAACATTAAAAAAAATTCAAGTTTGTAATTTCAACGAATTTGCAAGGTAAGCCAAATAAATCCAATTTGAAACCAAATTTGTCTGATTTAATGACTCATTTCTGCAACTCAGATCTAGTAACATCTGACTATAACAACTTAAAACACTTTCTTTTACGGTTTTTTAGTTTGAAAGCATCTTCATTCTATTCTGTGTTCCGTAAAATAATATGTGTTTCTATGTACAAGAAAATATTATAAAACGGAATAAAAAACGATATAATTTTTGGATAGAATAATTGGATGACAGTAAAATAAAACTGTCAGAAGAGGGCGATGCATAGATTTATAATTCAGGATAAAGAAAAAGAATGGTTAAAATAGAAGGCAAGGCTAACAAACAGTAAAAGGTTAAACTTAAAATTTAATTAAACGTACTTTTGTAATTGCCTTATATACAAGCATTGAGTAATTTAGTTTATGATATTGAGGTGAACGTTAAAGTCAGTCCATCGCATCTAAAAGCCGCATGACTGATCAAACTTTTTCACACCAAGAATGTAAGAACAGCACGTTACAACGTTGCACGTTTCGGTGTAAATTATATAAAGGCAATAGTTGAGAATTTCAAAATCAAAATTTTTGAGATAGTTTAAGGATGGTTAACTTTAAATCGCCCTGAATAAGCACAGTTACCGAGATTGCGTGTACAGTGAAACTTCATCAGCTCGAGTATATCTCGTTAACTGTTCCTTGATCGTGAAATTTATTGAACCGCTCCCGATAACAGGTATGCTTCAAAACGTTTATATCAACGAAGCTGCACACGCAGCACGGACACGAAGTAATAATAAATTGCAAAAAATAAGTAGAGCCTGCCAACGACATTTTTAGGGCATTGTGAACAGCTTTTCTCACAAGTGCTCCGCTATTATTTACATTGAAGGGGTGCTGTGAAAAGTTAATGAGGCTCAACTGTCATCCTGCCGTATAATTTAAATAGTGCAATGCGATACACGCTCGAATAATCATAACTATTCATGCAAAACAGAAATTCCCCAAAGTATTCTAACATTAGTGTCACAAAAATGTGTTCTGCCATATTTATTGTTTGAAATTGTATTATGAATTACAAACCATGTTTTCGTATTGCAGTACAAATATTTTTACGTTCAGAAATAAATTTGTCACAAACTATTTTAACTATGAGAAATAATTGTGTTTTTTGGCATAGTTTAAGAATCAGGTAGGGTTGAAACTGGGATTAGTACGAAAGTGAAGGACAGTCGGGAAATTAGAAAGTTTTCTAGGCGAAGTTACTACGATGGAAAGTTCAGGCACGTATTGAGGTAAACACCGATTGGAAAGTTAGTTGCAGCTGAAATGGAGTCGCGTTCGTAAAAGCTGATGGCCGGCAAACAAACCCTGCGGTTGGAAAGGAACGATGTTTCAAAGTGGGTCAATTTCGAGTGGCAGGACTTCTCACCCTGCATTTCGGCTACGAATTCGCCTCTCGTACTCTCCAATTTGGACGAGTAAACAAGAAATACTAGAAAAAAATTCGCGTCGTGGCCACAATTACTTTTCAGCCCTTTACAAAGAGTATACAATTTAAAAGCGCCGCTTCAATGTTTCCACAACACAGTCAGACCATTTTTATAGAAGCAAATATACAATTTAATTTCACCCTATTTCATAGGGGTTAACGTACGAGAACCAAAAATTACTTAATCTATTACATAAATGTACAGTGTACATAGGTTGCGTTTTATTATACCTTGCTCATTAAATAAACCCCCCTGCAAAGGATCCATTTCCAGAATACGATTTGAAGTTGAAATATTGTGCGATTTTGGATTTTTAACTGCAAAATTCTTGAGTGTACTTTAATTTTAAAAAATATTAATAATAAATTAATAACTTATGCGCTTCTACAATGTTGGAATTTTTCAATTTTTGATGCGGAAATATGGAAAGTTGCGCGTGGAAATTCGTCCTTTTGGAATTTTGTTCATTTACGGAGGTAAATATCTTGTAGTGAGAAAAATAAAAATCTTGGATTTAAGGTACACTAGACTTATGATTGCAGCAATTTAGATGCAGGTATTACAAGAATTACACTGTGGGGGAAGGACCGTGTTCACTCATGCATGACGAAACAGTAGCATAGTCATAAAGCGCAGTATCTCAATGGGCTTGCTCTGACATGCGTTACATTGTGCAACATAGCGACACAGCCCTGGTGTTTACGTTTCGTTAAATTTCGATTCAAGCCAAAGTCAGAAGAACCCGTGCTACAATCGAAAGTCTCTGGAAATTTCGCGTTTGTGCTGAGCCTTTTGCAATCAGCCTGTTGTCAACTTGCAATTATCAATCAAGATGTCAACTAAGGTGAAGTTGATTTTTCTATTTGACTGTGAAACATTTGAATTATTTGGCTAATTTCAAAGAAATTTTTTCATGTTTCTCTGTATAAGTTATGCATCTTCGAAAATAAACAAAACCTCAAAATTAATGAATTAAATGTGATGACGAATTTCAATGCATTTTAAAAATTAAACACCGCAAGTGACACTATTTACTTCTTATTTGGTACAGAAAAGTGTGCAGTACTAAATTTGTCATATTTCAGGCACTTGCTCCTTTAGATCGTATTATAATGTTAATTACGGTGTTAATGAATATCAGCAGAAAATTTTTTCAATGAATCTTTCAAAGTTCAGAGAGACTGGAGTAACTAAGGAGGTTTTCTCCGGGGGACTCTTAAGCAATAATGAAGTGAGGCTCCATAAAGGGAGCAGGTGACCTCTGTAACGACGAGTCCTGTTCCGTGTCGGTCATTATCGCACTTGTAAATAGACCACAAGGGACTTCCATAATAGTGAGATTATTCCGGGAAGAAGTCTCGCCAACGTTGCATATACCATGGCCACCACACCTTTTCTTGAATCCGCTGATGCAGCCATGCTGATCACGACTCTGTTCACTCTATTCTCCGCCCTCGAAAAGTTTTAGCTCGTTTCAGTCCCTCTCTACGATTCTGGTGGGAGAACGTGTCGACAAGTCGACTCAAAGAATTACTCTGGCAGTAAACTTGCATTTCCAAAGCAAGACATAAGTCGCGAAAGGGTGGCAACGCATAAATTTTCTGTTTCAAGCGAGTCGTCAGAGCCGTTGGTGTTTCTACTTACCGTATCTGTTCCTCCAGCAAAGTTGGGAAAAACTAGGTTGTGTGGCTGCAATACGTAAAAATGGAGAACGAGACGAATAGTTTTTGTTTGTACTTTTCACCAAAGCAGATTGAAATATATTAAAATAACTCTGAACAGAAGTAGATAAAATAGATCTTCCTACATATATGTCAATTATTCTGCCATCGTGCAAAGATTGAACCCACTTTTGTTTAATTTTTAACACAATGGTATATAGCGTAGGTATGAAGACATTTTCAATTTATAATATTTTGCCGGTTTAGATACCTACTAAGCTTTGTTACTGACAGCTGAAATTTTTATTATTCTCAGAATTAGCATTTTCTCTCATTTTTGTGATAAAAACAATTTTATATATCGTAGCCACTTAGGGTAGTTAGGTATTTAATAAAATGCCTAGACAATTCATGAATTTAGATTCTCGGTTTAAATGTTCAAAAGACGGAGAAAAATAGATCGCCAGCCTGAAAATGTAGAGTTTTAACTATGGGATAGCCCCCTAGATAGTTGGGCGTACCATCCGTAGAGTATTAAAATTAGACGGTCAGGCTCACTATCCCAGGATGTCAAGCTTACGATTCTTGAGTGTCAAAATTTGAAGACTAGGTTCATTATCTCGGAGTGTAAAGTTTACGATCCCGGGAGTATGTACTCGATTATCTTAAAGTGTCAACTTGAAAATCCAAGAATATTCACGCAGAATATAAAAAATGGTTAAGTCTATTATGTTCATATACTCAAAATAATTATCTCTGTTAGTCAATTTTTTTTTAATTATGAAAAAACTTTGCTAAAAAATTAATTTGGCTACATGGTAGAAATATCGCGTGGTGTGGGTATATTTCCAGTTACATATATCTTGTGTTATTATAAACCATGCTAGTTTTTTAATAAAGTGGAATGTGTAACTGGAAATACCGACATTACGTGATGTTTCTAGAATGTGGCCAAATTAATTAAGTTTTTAAAAACATGTAAAATATTAATCAATGGATTAGATAGGTGAACTAAAACTTTTTAATGAAAAATATCCATGTTTTATTTTTATAGATAATTAATAGGAAAAATTAACCAAATATATACTTTTAAAGTTGCACAAAATTAAACGAAACGACGAAAACTGCATACATTTCCACAAAATATATTAACTTTATCAAATAATTAAATTTTCACCTAAAACGTTGAACTTTCTACAAACAAGATTAAGTTTCTGTCCCAAAAGACGACTTTTCTACTAAATACATGACTTTTCTACCAAACCGTTAAATTTTTAACTTATACAATACACAGGATGAACTTTTAACAAAAAATAAAATAGTTAAATTTTCAGATAACAACTCGGATAAAGAAAACTTTAAGGAAAACGAATTTGTTTAAATTTGTTAATTTTTAACAACAAAAAAATGAATTTTTGATCAAGAAAATTAATTTTCTATCAAAAAGACAAATTTCCAACTTATCCAATAAACAAGGTAAAGTTTTTATAATGTTTTGGATAAAGTTTTGAGATAAAGAAATCATTTTTAACAATACATACATTATTTGCCTACAAGGATAATAAATTTTAAACAACATACATGAATTTTTAACATAGTTATTTAATTTTAATGTCAAAAAGACGAATTATCTACAAGAAAGTTGAATTTCCAACCCAAAAATATGAATTTTTTTAAACAAGAAAGTTTATTTTTCTACATAACAGTAGAATTTTCACTATTTAATTAAATTTAAAAACAAATAATTGCATTTTTAACAAAGCAAGTAATAATTGATATTTCAACCAAACAATTACATTTTTAACAAAGAACGACAAATATGTAACCAAGAAGATTAAGTTTCTGCAAGAAAGATCAATTTTATTTTAAAATATATTAATTTTTAACAAAATACGTAATATCTAACCAAAAAGTTGAATTTTTAACTTAAAAATACACTTTTAACCAAGTAGTTAAATTTTCAACTAAGAAAGATAAATTTGTGACCAAAAATGGAATAGTCTCATGGACAGTTAAAAAAATTTATTTTTAACCAAAGATGAAACTAATTTTTATCACAATGTCTTGGTTTTCAACCAACGAAATAAACCTTTAAGTCAAAAAATAAATTTCTAATAAAGTAGTTGTAGCCTTTTTCATACCCCCCCCCCCCCCCCCCCCCAAACTGGTAACGTAGTTTATAGAAATTACGGCTAGGCTATATTTTCTTTTACGGCTACACTGCTGAAAATTATACATTTCACTTACGTCAGGAAATCAGACTAATTGCTGGAAAATCGATGGAGAATGAATTAGACATCTAACAGGCCTAGCTGTTGTGTTTGAAAAATGTATGTTAGATTTAATACCATCAATACTTGGTCATTTTGACGGGGGGGGGGGGTGGCTCGCGAGAATCATCCTTGTGTTCCAAATCAATTTCAATGGGAGCATCAGCGTCCTGATCAATTGTGTCCAAGACCAATTCTCCGTTCTCAGAGGAAACTCGTTTTTGAAACCATAGTTATAGAAACAAATGGATGAAGTTACTGTTTATCAGTTACAAAATATAATTGCATAAAAAAATGTGTGTGATAAAATGCTTCTCAAATACTAATACTGATTTTATTCAACCGATTCAATGTTCGCATTGCTAAAAGTACAAGCATGCGTTGATTCGAATGAGTTTGATTCGCCTGAATTTTGACTGACAGATGGAGCGGTAGAAGATCGTTCCATTTTGCTTTCTTTGATCTTTAAAACACACAGTTCACAATTAAACAACGCCTTATTCAATTTTTTTAGATACAATAAGATTCTAATTTCAATCCTTCGACATTAAGTGTAACTTGCAAATTTGAAGAATTTAAATAGTAAAAAAACGGAAAATTCGTACTTGTGTTTAGTGCGCAAATTGCAGATATTATTTATAATTCTTCATGAATATACTTCTTGGCCCTGCAAGTTTAGGCATATCGCGAATGTCTTCGTCGATTAAAAAGTGAAATGATGCGTCATCGACTTCGTTGTTTGCAATTGAACAGTAAATAGGAGCGCAGGTGATAAATCCGTGAGAAGCAATACCTTAATTACGATCTTGAATAAAATAAGATACAATCACAATATAAAAGTACGTAATAGTGTAAATTTAAAAAGTTAAAGTACGTATATTGCAAAAATAGTCAAAATTAAAATTTGCAACAAAAAAATTTTAATTAAAAATTTTCCACTACAATTACTTGAGACCGGGGAAAACCGCGGGGAATGCCAGTGAATTTATTTTTATACTTTCTGATTTTTTGAAGAAAGTAATTGAATAATTAATCAATTTACATAACTCAATTTTTACCTTTTTTTAAAATATAAAGTTCCATTTTTAACTTGTTCAATTATGAAATTGTTCAGCATGCAATGCATAATTCCATAATCTTTAATTTTAAAAATTTTCCATTGTAGGTCTTCTGAATTATTGGAATTTTTAACCAAGAAGATTAACTTTCTATAAAAAAGACCATTTTTCAATAAAATGAATAAATTTTCAGACAATTGATTAATTTTCCCTCTAAAAGGATAACCTTTCAATTTAAAATTTATTGGGCTAAGTTTATAATAAATAGAAATTAACGAACAAAAAAAGAATTAATTCGTCTTTATTACTTAAATTAAACTGTTTGGTTATTTCAAATTAAAACTTTTTTGTTGAAATACCTTCTATTACAGTATTTATTGAGAATTCACGTTTTTCATTAAAAAGTGACCAATTATGTTGATTTCGTTGACTGAAAATATAACTCTCTTGTTTGTTTAAAATTATCCTTCTAAACTAAAAATATAACTCCACTTTTTGTTGAAAATTGGTATTTTTTAGTTCAAGCTTCATCTTTTTTAATAAACAACTAATCTTCTTGGTTAAAATCATCTATTTTTTGTTGTAAAATGCAACCACTTGTTGACTATTTCATTTCTTTGTATAAAAGTCATATATTTTTTGTTCAAAATTAAACTATTTGTTTAAAAATTAATGTATTATATTAAAAATTTGTCTTGCTTAGTCGAAAACTAATCTTCTTTGTTGAATAATTGTCTTTTTGGTTAAAAATTCATCTAAGTATCGTGAAAATTAAACTATTACGTTAAAAATGTACTATTGTGATCAGAAATTAATTATTTTTGAAAAAATTTAACTAATTGGCTATAATTAGAATATTTTGTTAAGATTTTTTAATATCATGTATTATTTTTTTGTTAGAATTTATCTTTTTGTTGAAAGTTCGACTTTTTGGATTGAAAATTTAACTTATTTTGGTTAAAGTTTATTCTCTTATTGTTTGAAAATTCATTTATTTGGTTGGAAGTTCACCCTTTAGCATAAAAAATCCCAGTAGTTCGTTAAAAAGTTAATTGCTTTTTTAAAAATTGTATTATCTTGTTGAATATTCAAGGGTTTTGTTCAAAAGTCATAACTTTTGTATCTAAAATTCAAATATTTTGTTGAAAATTTTTTCGTTGGATTACAAAGTGATATTTTTTTGTTAAAAATTAAAATTTCTTCTAACTCAGAAAATTATTTGTTTAAAAATTCAAGTGCTGTTAGTTAAAATTGAATATTTTATGTTCAAAAACTCTAGAATTTGGTTAAAAGTTAATCCTTGTAGTTTGAAATCTCAACAATTTGTTGAAAAATTTAACTATTAACTAATATAACTGTTTTGTTAAAAATTCGTCTATTCGGGCACTTAATGCATCTGTTATGGAAGAAAAGTACATAATCTTTTTACATCATCGTTCTGTTATTTAAGAAACTAGAATTGTAAAAGAATATTGTTTTCTTGATTGAACTGGTTTGGCAAAGCATGATTTAGACTTAAATTTTCAATAAATATTTTTTTTAAATCTTCGTCGACGCGTACAGGGAGCTATGTTTTTATAATATAAATAAACCAACTGTAATAGCGTATTCGAGAATTTTCAAATTATATGAACTGAACAGCTGACGAACACGTAGAAATTACAGAAAATCATTTATGTGTAATTCGCTGCATCTCATTATGAACAATGCAAATTCTAACTCTGCTTTGATTGGTTTCTGTGTCTGAAAAATGACGAAATTGAAAATGACATTGAATTCGGTATCCTCTTAATTATCGGCGTTTGGCAATGTCAAGTCATGATTGCGCAGTTCATGAACCGGCTGGAAATTCTAGACAGATAGTGTAACTAAAAATTATTACAAAATCCGCTAGCAATTTATGAGTTTTTTAGGCAGCTCATGAAATGTATAATCACATTAGGGGTTATGTCATATAGAAAGCTTACTGTTGTATTTCCTTAGTAATTCCTTATAATTTTATTAAAAATATAGTCCGTAGAGTTGGAAGCGGTTTTGTGTGTTCTAATTATAAAAATCTATCTTGATATAAAATTGATTTGTAAACTGAAGAAATATTTAGAAACACGGGTATGGCTCTCAGAGTTATGAAGTTTCAAGTTTAGAAGACTGAGGCGACAATTCAGTCTGAGGACAGACAATGGCTGAAAGAGCTTCCACGCCTGCCGGCAAATACGGGCCATCATTAACGCACTTACTCCTAATTATAGCGCTCCAGACCCTCTCTTGACTCAACTTCGAGGGAACCCCCTCGCCTCAGCGCACTCTTTAATTTGGCTCTCGTGCCAACTAAATATTTCGCACCCCTATCATCCAAAATCCATGACATATTATTCCATGAGACCTCATAAGTTATTTTCATTTAATAAGAACATCTTGAGGATTTCGAGATCTCCACTCTTTAATGGCTGAGTTTTACAGTGGTTTCACGTGTTCTGTTCCTTTGGTAGCACGTTGTGCCGCGGTGGCGATCTCCTGACGGACATCTTGAATTTCCTTATTTAAAATGGTTTTTATTACTTAAAGTAATATTTTAATGATAATGCTCTATGTCAAATTTGATCTGTATTCTTCAAAGCTAATGGTCCTTACGCTAAATGGACTTCTCAATACTTAAATACTTGACAATATTAGAATTGTCGCGGTGATCACCACATTGAAAAGGTTTCGAAATTATTCACACTTAATCACCAGCACTTAACCATATTTACATATTTTTTATTTATTATTTAACTTGTAATCAATGAATCGTAAATGACTTGGTTGTTGGCCGCATCAATTGATATAATATAATATAAATGATATATCAGAAAGCGTAAAGCCTCTAAAGCACGTCAAAAATAAAAGTAAAAAAATTACCACAAGCCTACCTCAGCAAATGAAGTCGTAGAATAAATGACTGTTTGGAATCAAATGAAGCACCGTGAAACTCCGAAATAGGGTTCCTCGATATATTTCTTGCGAGAATTGTCGCTGTGCAGATGGTCCTTCAAGTTTGACGAAACAGGAGCGTTGCCGTACCTTAACGACCTGCCTTCGCAAATGCTTCGCGAAGTTGGGACTATGGGATTGATCATATTATTTCATGTTATATTGAAATAAACTTACATTGACAACAGCGTCATCTGACACGAAAATATATATCGCAAAGTTATTGGAGCAATGTTTATGAAAAATAGCAGTGTATATCAATCAACTTCAATAAAAAATGTTATACTACGTTTTAAAGTTAATTATTTACTATAAGATTACATCCGCCAAATAGGCTCTACGATTCGACAAAGAAAACAAAGAAGAAGTATTAAATAGAGAGAAAGAGAGAGAGAGAGAGAGAGAGAGAGAGAAAGTGGGGAGTGGAAAGAGAGGTCCGATCAAGTTCAGACATCGGAGTCATAATGTAGTGTCTTAAATCTCAAGCTGTTAAGTGTTTACGTGGGAACAGTGAGAACTGTGTTTTTCGTGGAAAGTCTAATATTTATAAAAGTAAGCGATTTTCTGCTAAATAACTTCTTCGCACGTCTGGTTATGAAACTGAGTCGTATGCGAGATTACGCAGAAGTGCGTTCTTCCGGCCTTCCCAATTAAAGTTTTAACGTGCAGTGTTCTAGTGAAAATAGTCAAGGGTTTTTGGATACTGCCGTCTTAGTTCTGTTTAATCAAGTAAGCGACAGAGTATCTGGATCGATCATTCAAGAGAAAGATCTCCTTCGAAATAAGATTATCAACAGCCCGCAATCGTTTTAAATACGTAGTCATTTAAAACATTTATTTAACATGTAGCAATACACTTTCTTCCTCATTTCGGGAAATACCTAATTTAGCCTTGTTTCCGTATTAGAAAAATGCTTTTCAAACTGTTATTACCGTGCAGTTAAACCCACCGGAAATGTTTCATAGGCCCCTGACTATTTACATCCTGGGCGTACTCAATCGGGTTTGTTCCCACCCACCGTCAGAACAAAAACTCGCACAATATCGGGGTTTCAATGTTATTGTAGATGGTAGCCACAGGAAAACCCGAGGGGTTGACAACTCGTGAAGTATGGTGTACACTTGTGCTGAATTATCCTGAAGTATCTTGAAGTACATGAAATATCTTGAAGTATGTGAATTACCTTGGAGTATATGAAATATCTTGAACTACATTGAATTATCCTGAAGTACATTGAATTATTCTGAAGTACCTTGAAATATCTTGAATTATCTTGAAATATTCTGAAGTATCCTGAAGTATTTGATACATCTTGAAGTATCTTGGAGTACGTAAAATATTCAAAAGTATGTGAAGTATCTTTAAGTATTTGAATAATCCTGAAGTACGTTGAATTATTCTGAAGTACCTTGAAATATCTTAAAGTATCTTGAAGTACGTAAAATATCCTGAAGTATTTGAATTATCCTGAAGTACATGGAAATATTCTGAATTACTTTGAAATATCTTGAAGTATCCTGAAGTATGTGAAATATCCTGAAGTACGTGAAGTATCTTGAAGTATGTGAATTATCCTGAAGTACATTATATTATTCAGAAGTACCTTGAAATATCTTGAAGTATATTGAAGCACGTGAAATATCCTAAAGTATGTGAATTATCCTGAAGTACATAAAGATATTCTGAATTACTTTGAAATATCTTGAAGTGTCCTGAAGTACGTGAAATATCCTGAAGTATGTGAAGTATCTTGAAGTATGTGAATTATCCTGAAGTACATTGAATTATTCTGAAGTACCTTGAAATATCTTGAAGTATCTTGAAGTACGTAAAATCTCCAGAAGTATGTGAATTATCCTGAAGTACATGGAAATATTCTGATTTACTTTGAAATATCTTGAAGTATCCTGAAGTACGTGAAATATCCTTAAGTATGTGAAGTATCTTGAAGTATGTGAATTATCCTGAAGTACATTGAATTATTTTGAGGTACCTTGAAATATCTTGAAATATCTTGAAGTATCTTGAAGTACGTAAAATATCCTGAAGTATGTGAATTATCCTGAAGTACATGGAAATATTCTGAATTACTTCGAAATATCTTAAAGTATCCTTAAGTACGTGAAATATCCTGAAGTATGTGAAGCATCTTGAGGTATGTGAATTATCCTGAAGTACACTGAGTTATTCTGAAGTACCTTGAAATATCTTGAAGTATCTTGAAGTATCTTGAAGTACGTGAACTATCCTGAATGATGTGAATTATCCTGAAGTAAATTGAATTATTCTGAGGTACCTTGAAATATCTTGAATTATCTTGAAATATCTTGAAGTCAGAAGTAGGTGTACACTGTTCAGTAGAACAAATTTCCTAGATTCAAATATGGTCCATGCAGATTGCAGTCACAGGAGTCTTCATGATGCATGAAACTTTAGGATGCCAAGCGTTTGCGCTAATCATGGAGAAAGACGATACAGATTTTACAAATGTTATAAAAGATCAAATGAAAAAAAAACATTTTTAATCGACTAGTCACACCGGTCATACTGATGGATCTGTCGATTTGGACTTCCTCCTCCTCCTTCCTTCCCTTTTAATTATTGACTGTCTTTTTACGTGAGTCATTAGGTAAGGTCCAGGAGCATATAATGTGGGTATTACATGCCAGTAGAATATTTTCAGTTCTCCTTACACAAAAATTTCACACGAAGAAGCAAAAAATGTTGTAATTTTCGTGTCTCATTTTATATTAGGGGGTTGTAGAGTAGCCCTGGCTGACTATATGGCCCTCTTCATGTAAAAACTCAGATTTTTCTGCTTTTGTAATTAAATAGTAAATAATTATGATGACGATTAAAGAAAAAATAAACTAAATTAACATTTTGACTTCTCGTCTAGTGTAATAATGCTACATTTTTTCGTAATAAAAATAGATTAAGCAAAAAATTGGATGAGAGAACTAAAAAACTATGATAATGAATTACAATTAAAATGATGCAGTCAGTAGAAAAGCTATACTATATCTTGAAAATAAGAGAGGATTGAATAGTAAGATTTTTCGACCACATTTCAACTTTATATGACCCTGTTCAGTTGTAAGTGCACAATATTTTTGCTTGTTATTGACATTTCGGTGAAAAAGAAGCTTTGATGTATTGGCGCGATATCACCAAGCACATGAAAAATAAAAAGAATAAATAATATAGTTAAAAATGAAAACCTCAGTTCGAAAGTTATTTCTTTGCTCTTGTTTATTCACAATCCACTTCTGTCGTACAGCTTTGTTTTCAGCGTCACATGCAATCCACTCAATCAAAAATACTGTGGCGACGTACTAGCCACACTGGGTGAGACTCATGTGAAACAAAATAAGCCTCACCATTCGTCCTGCGAGTATTTGCTGTTAATTTCATATGCAAATGTCTTTTAGGAAAATTAGCAGTTGTATCTAACGATTCAAGGAAGATTTAATTTAATTGCCAAAAACCGGTAAGAAGGAACCTTCTTAGGGCAAAATACGCTAAAAAATAAAAATATTTATTCAATTTAAATATATATTCAAGTTGCATTTTATATATATATAATGACATATAAAAAACAAAATACGATTGATATAATATAATTTACTGAAACTATAATACAGAAATGAACAAAAAGAATAAGTTGAGACTATTTATAGAAAAGTTAACAAGAGCGTTATATATTTTTAAGATGTTATACTAAAAACTAATTTTTTTTCTGAAGAAAATAAACAAAGTACAGTTTCAAACGTAGCCTGATGGCTTTTTTGATGTAGGCATTATTTGCTTTAGCGGTAACGTTTTTTTAAATTCTGTGTATTTAGGAGCACATTTATAATTTCAATTTGTTTTATTAGCGAATTTCAAAACTTATACAAATTACTAATCACTGTACGTCTAATAGTACCAAATCGAACATAATGCTTTATTTTAATGTTCATTTTATTGTTCATTTTAATGTTCACCTTTTCTGCAACTGCATAAACTTATTTCTGATGAATAAATGTGTAGAATCATAAAGCAAAAATGTAATTAATTATTGTAACACTTTTTTTTTGTAATTTTAGTCTGCAAATTATTTTTGTAAGGTAAGTATTTTCATTTAAATAAAAATTCGCATTATTAGAACAACAACAAAAAACGAGATATGATTCTGACAATTTTCGCTAAAACATTAATAAAGGCAGCTATAATTGTATTTTTTCAAAAGAATTATTGGTTTAGATACTGTACTACATAAAAAACACAATTAGCATTTTTTTATACATTATATTACCAGATTTAAAATTTTGTATATTCGTACCTTAGCTAATAAAATTTTTAAAAATCTGCCCGCGAATCGGGCACATTCTCGCTGCACGCTTCACGCGCGGCCCTGTTGGATCTTGCGCTTCGCGCTCTATTAGTTATTCATCTCGCGCTACGCGCTCGAACACATCTGCGTCACGCTTTACTCGCGGTTCCACTCGGTTTTCGGACTTGGTGTGCTCGCTATTACGCGCTTCGCGGGCTAATAGCTAATCTCTTAGTAAGCTTCATCGTTATGACATGCTTTTGGTTCAATTACGTTAGTTTTACATAAAGAGAAGAACTAATTAACTTAAGATTCTTACGGAAACTTAAGGAACACATTCTTATCTCATCAAGACACTCGCGCTTCTCGCTCGATATTTAGTTTAAAAATTATGTAAACCTCGCGCTCCACGCTCGTTTCTGTTCATCGTATAATAGAAACTCAAAAGTTTGAGCGCCCTTTGCGTTCCGTTTTATATGTTCTTAATATACAAATGACTGAATTTGTAATTGATTTCAAATGAAGAAGGAAATTCCTTTACTTCAGCGTATATTTCTGTACCTTGCTAATAAAGTATACAACAAAAAGATTTTTTCCAACTATCTGAAAAAGAGGGAAAATAGTATCTAAGTCGTTTTTGGAACATATACATATAATAAATTCTGCAAATAATTATTGGAATGATTTGCTCTTTCACGTCACATTGTCAATAGGAATGTAACATGTAATTAATGTATACATACAAACAAAATTATAATACATTAAATATTATATTAACTTTGCAGAATAATTTAAAAATTCATTATATTAAATTCTTTACCCAGGCCCGGGACTGCTTATTCAGATAATAATCTTTATTCGCAGCTATCCTGAGAAGTGTCAGTAAAATGGAATTTTTTATTTTTCATTATTTTTTGTGCAATAAAAATGTAAATTTTCGATTTTTCTAAAAAATTCCAAAAGTCGTTATGCCAATCTTTTAGGATGTGTAAAGAAACTCATTTTTCTCGTATTGAAATTTTTCGTATCTTGCTTTGTTTGGCTGATAGTGCTAATTTTCTTTTCTTTTTTTGAATTTTGAAATTTCTATAGTTCTGAAATTGTTTTTATTGGTAATGTTGTATTTTACTGATGAAACAAAAACTACACGTCCTATCAAAAAGTGATTTAAAACCAATTTGTAGATCTTTTTTGGCAGCACAATTTTTGTCTTTCACATCTTTCTTCGTATCTTACATAGTTTGACCGCAAAATGGAATATTTTATTTTTTATTATTTTTTCTGTGATCAAAATTAGAATTTTCAATTTTTCGAAAAAGTTCAAGAACTTATTATGATAATCTTGTACGGCTTTCAAAAAACAACGTTTTTCCTTTCTTGATTTTTTTTCGTGCGTTTTTTGGCTTAAAATCTTCATTTTCGTTTGTTTTTTGTTAGTCTTTTTGAGTACTACTAATAACTGCACATAAAATTTTCAAATATTGAAAAAAAGTGGTCTCAAAACTTTTCAAAATGTGCTCACTTTTTGAATGTTCATCCAAAATGTCTGGCTAACGAACTTGGCCTTCAATTTCAGACACTAAAAGAGTATACCAAAGACCAATCCAATCTGTTGATTCTTTTCGAAAGTTATCGTGCTCACAGCCAGACATACATACAGACATCCAGACCTACAGACATTCAGACATACAGACATACATACAGACAGACAGACATATTCGTAAAAATCTGTTTTCAGGTTCAGGGGGTCTCAAAACGTAGAAATTTGATAAAAACCGGGGGGGGGGGGTAAAATTTTACACAAATCTAATAGCTTCTCTGGATGATAATGTAAAAAGTTACTTTCATCAAATGTGTGTAATACGTGTGTAATTCGTGGAGCAACAACATATATTTTGAGGGGAAGCGATTCCTTAACGGTTATTTCGAGTAAACAAAATGTTTAAGAATGTTTCTAGTCGTGAGAAAATATGGCTGCGAAGTTAAGTACGCATTCGATGGTGCGCCGTTCAGTCAGTTCATCACTCACGTGAGAGCGAACTTTATGATCCTGGCATCGTTTTACGGGACTCGCTGCAAGTGCGACTTTACAACCTTTGGCTGAAGATTAATCTCGTTCACGGTTTTCAACAATGAGACGAAACCCACGAGCTACGTGCCCTTCCAGAAAACAGAAATTAAATAGAGAATTGAATTTTCTCTTTATTCTAGAGAAAATAAAAATCTACGTTTAGAAGCCAATATGGTAGCTTTTGGACCACCTTGCCGTATCCCTGCTCCAAAAAAATATTTTTTTAAATATTAACATTACCTGTTTATAATAATATTAGATGTTATTTGTGTCAAGCAGGGTAATAGTATAAAAAGTGTGGAAGTTTTCTGACTACTATTAAAAATTTTATTGAAATGACTGAGACGTCCCTCAAATCATAATAGACTTTTCGACTTCGCCCATAGGGTGGACACAGTATTGTAAATTAATATAAATATGCATATTTCGAAACTCCATTCGTTCTGTATCGCGACATAATAATGTTTTTGTAGGTATGTCATTCTATTTTAAAAACAACTGACTTTTTAATTTTTTAACCGTAATTTATTTGCAGTTTCTTTTTATTTAAAAGTAAACAACCAATTGAAAAACACACAGGTTATGTTTACTACTATTTTTATGCTGATAAGGACTACCGAAGCGAAGTCGAAACTTCTATTATGATTTGAGGAACCTCTCAGTCCTTTTAATAAAATGTTGACCATTAGTCAGAAAAACTTCAACACTTCTTATTACTTTTTTATATTCATTTATGAAGCTATTTATTATTCAGTAAATTTAAATGTATCGTTCTCGCTTCAGGGATATTTAATTTATATGATAATCGGTTTCATTATAAAGACACAAAGGACTGTTACATTCTTGGATCATTATGTTGAAGACCAAATCGATTATTTAAGATTCAATGGGCATGTATTATATATTATCATTATGAATTATATACTATAATTATGAAGTTGGATCCAAAAATGTCGTCTATTCCGTCTATTCTGTTCTCATCAAGTATGATAAAAATCTGCCAATTTCTTTGTACTCTTTGTCCAACTTTTATGGGCAGTAAAATACATATGAACACGATAATAATCACACGCCTGTATTTATGCCAAACACAAAAATATCTTGTTATACTCATTGGTAATAATTAAGCTACATTTATGGATAAATTTCCCATAAAACTTGCGCAAGAACTTTTTTATTCGTCACGTCTCCTATCGTATCCATACAGCAAGTTAAGATAGTACCGCCAAGATGCAGATATTAACACGTTACACCTACTATCTTTTTGACATATTAGGCTTAAATATATTTTTATGTTAAACTGAAACATCCAAGATGTTCAAATCGTACAGAGAGATACGCCTAACCTCTGCCGGGTACTTGATCAAATTCATACTCAGTGTCGTTTTATATAAATGCATATCGTATGTAAACTTGTGGAAAAATTATGATTGCTAATATTTTGTCCAGAAATATTGGTAATAATACTGTAAAATATTTTTCTAGAGTAAAATGGTTGGCGCAAGTACTGTTTTTTCTTTAAAAAATTATGTGAGTTAATAACGCTCTACCTTGCAAGAATATAATATCTACACAAACAGAGGGTGCAGTTGATCGATGTTCTACCCCCTATAAACTGATCTCCCCTCGCTAACTAGACTATGACCTTGCAAAGGCTATCTTCACGCTCGATCTTTGTAGAATCTACCTTCTGAAATTAAAGATCAAACCATTGTCAACTGTAATTTGGTCATTTTAATACCCGTATTATAGGTCCTTCAGTTATAATGAACACAGCATTCTCATCACATACCTTGCGCTTCGCACTTAATTAAAGTATGTTCCAAATGCCAAACTGGTAAATTTAATATAAAACTAATACCTACTCTTTAGGATGAGAATATGAACAATATTAAGGCAAAATAAAAACAAAGTGTCTAGTTGATTACAAAATATTTGTGCCTCGCACCTAACCATTCAGGATCTCTCACTTCTTTTCTGTTAATGTTTGCAATATTTTATTAGAACGAAAATTAAACAAATTTGTTTGAAAATATATAGGAGAACATTTTTGAATCCTCTAAACACAAAAATTTTCAGAGGTTGACATTACTCTTAAATGCATATTTCCATCTAAATAAACATAAACTTTCGTTTATTATTATTTGAGATAACCTAAATATATTTAAGCTTGGAAAAAATTGGTATCCCTCGTATGGCTGACCCAAAAGTGATTTATCTACTTGGAATGTTGAAATGTCCCAAATAGAAACTACTTACACATAAATATAAAATAAACACACATATAGTATTTAAGTTTGACACATTCTCGCGATTATATGCAGGACCGAAAGCGTGGGGGGGGGGGCTTTGGGGTTCAACCCCCCCTACCCCAATGTAAAAAAAACTTGTTTAATTTTAATATAAACATCATGTAAAACTTGAACGGAGTACTACCGGCACCCCCGAATTTTTTTTTCTGCGCACGACCCTGTTTATAAACAAGATGAATTATTATTAATTAATTGCAAATGAATAAAATAGTGAAATTTGAAATTTTATTCTGCACGGAGATACTATTGGTTATAAAATTTGGCAATATAATATTTGTTTTTACAAGATTTAAATGAGATAGTCAAGAAAATAGCATTAATTGCCAGATCGATTAGAAGAAATACTTTTTCCATTTCAATTTTAAATATACTTCAAACTTAATTACGTTAATTACACTTAAAAACGGTAAAAATAAATTAAATAACAAAACCATATTTACAATAATTAGCAGTTTTATTTAAAATAGGAAATTCAGTGTCGAATGACGTCACATGCGCCAAAGTTCATGAGGTTGATCAAATTCCTAAATCTCATAAGGGAACGTGCAAATACTACGTGACGCGTTTGTTTGTATTTAAATAAAGAAAAGAATAAAATTTTCCTTAAGCCAAAAGGGATAAAACGATATAAACAAAAGAAAAACGCGTTACGTGGTATGTGCACGTTCCCTAATTTGCTTTATCACACGAATGAGTCTTTGTTAGTTGCCCTGCTAAAATTGAATGTCTATTGTATTTAGTTGCGAACAGTAACACATAGCGATTGTTTAAAACTGGAACAGTCTTTTTGGGCCTGACAGCAGGAACTCTGCGTTGATATTGATCATTTTATTCCTGAACCAGGATGCAACGTCTGCGACACATGCTAAATGCATATATATATATATATATATCTTAACCACCTGCGATCTAATTCTATCTTCAAGGGTTTCAAAAGGCAATTAACTCTCGCGGATATAAATTGATGAGTTCTCGCCATCGGACCTGTCATCACTCTCTCCGATCAACTATTGAACTTCTCGTCACTCTCTTCGATTGCTGAATTCGTCTCTATCTTGAACCAACACTTCAACCAGAATTATTTCTGAACTTCAATATCTATTTTAAATCTGTACTTCGGAATTTGAAATTACTGTTACGAATTCAATAATAATGTCGGCTCTTTAGATAGAATAGCCATTGAAAGGAAGCTGTATCCAGCCAGTGAAAATAAAACGGACTATCCATAACCCCTGAGATATAGGAAAAAACCTGAGTCAACAACCCATTGAAATATCTCATTCAGATAAAATTTCAGGTAAATATACAAGCTTGTTTCTGTCTGCTGCTTTATCTGTCTGTACCTTTCTCTGTCCTTCACATACATAAGTTTGATACCTCCATGCTATATTCTCCAATCTGAAGTAATCACTCTAAACTCTCCAATATACTTTACAATCCGTTTTCTATATCCACAATTTTAAGAATTTACTTTAATTTGGTTGATAAAAAGTCTATCAGTATTAATAATAATCTTTATCAGAAGTATCCCACATGTCCCGCTAAAAAGGCAATCAATTGTTTCCAATGTTTGGATAGAATTGGTTTATTTATTTATAACTTTTTTTTATTATCAAAGCTAAATGCGCCAGACTCCCGCTAAATCTTATACAGTCCTAAACTTTTTTTTAATGCATATTAAATCCTATAAAAAATGAGATCCCACATTCCTAGCCTCTTTAATACACTTTTTCCATGTAAATACAAAACCTACCAAACATGAAGTCCCAGGTTTTTATCCCTGTTCATACACTTATTTTATAGGAATTCTAGCCAACTTTATCAAAGGAGGCTCTAGATGCAAAAAGGAGACATAGAATTATTTTGCTGAAGTAGGGAGACCCCTGAGCACTTGAGAATGAAGTTTAAATATTTTATTTTTTTATATAACTATACGCATTAAAGCTTTAATTGCGCATCTTCTTCTCCCAATAGAAAAAGTTGGAACTTCTTTAATTTTCGAATTATTTATAAATAACTGTTTTTGTTCATCTGATTAGAATATTTTGCCTTTTATAACTTCAATTCACAACGAAATCAGAACTTTAAAGCAATTTTCAATTATATTCATAAGAAGCATGCACTTTCATCGTTTGCGATCGATGATGTTAGCTACAATTCAAAATGTTTGTTAGAAAAGAAGTTAATAAATTTTTGCTGAAGCGTTGCAAAAGTTCGTGCTCAAACAATTTTGAGCGTTTCGTGGGTAGAAGCAATTTTAAGCAATCGAAAACTGTCAGTGAGAAAGTTTTTAAGAGTCGTTCAAAAAAATTTCTAGAAATTTTCAGCTTAATTGAAATAATATTTATTAAACTCTCGGTAAGATATTAGTACAGCGTTAGTTCGAAATCTGTAAATGAAGCTAGCCAGGTACAAATAATTTTTATTTAAAATACGAAAAAATAGGACTTTTTCTTAGTTAAATGAAATAGTTATTGATAATTAAGAATCCCTAATGTTAAATTTTTGATAACAATCAAATAAAAATATATAATAAACTCAAAAAGTTGAATAAAATAACAAAATTATAGTGGAAATATTATATTAGGCACAGATTTTCATTGCTAAATATTAATAATTCAGTTAAAATCATAAAATACGAGAGACATAACTTTTACTTTAAAATAATTCTAGATAAATTTACTGGGTAATTTAACCACATCTTTTTTATTCAAAGCTTATTTATATCTTTATATCTATGTAATATTTTAACGATTATTTTTGTAAAATCATCAGAAAGTTTATACATATTCTTTATTTTTAAGACTTTTATAAAGCTCGTGTCTCTAGAAGTAGCAACGTTTAAATATCTTAATCAGGAAGAAAAATTGACTATTAACCATGCTTTTTGATATTCAGCTGCATTTAAATTAAAAAATCCCTAAGGTACTTTAAGGCAGAGTTTACTTACCTCTAGGGCGCCGAAAATTAAAACATTAACAGTTTGTTAATTACTACTTCAATTGATCTACAACTTTCCAGAAAACTTCTTTCAACCTTCCTGACCGACTTTCTCGCTAACAGGTTTCAATTTCTCAAAATACGCTTGACTCCTGAAGCGGTCAAAGTTTTTTGTGCACAAATTGTGCAACGCCTCAGAAAAAAATAATTAACTTTTTTTCTTACAAAAATGTTTAAAATCCTTCAAAAGTTCCAACTTTGTAGCGAGTTAAAGCGAAAAGTCCGAAATATTTTATTCAGATAAAATGCAGTTTTTTTACAAATTACTCAAAAACTAAAAAATCCAAAAGCTAGGTTTCAAAAATTGAAAATCTAAGCTTTAATCCGTTGGATCCGGAGCCTTAAATATTATATCCGCACAGTCATAAACATTTCATTTTACGTAAATAGTACATCAGAGTTCTTTCGATGTAATTATAATAAATGTTTTTACTAAATTGGACAGAAAGGATAAAGTAATTCAGTTAAATTATTATGAGTGTTCAGTCCTGAACATTTTTTATATTTCCAAGAATTTTATACGAAAATGAAAATTCTTACTCTTCGTATGGTATTTTAAAAAGGCACGTTTCTATAAGGATTTTATTACCAACAAAATGTTAACCATTACAATT
>JAAAKG020178477.1:0-26346 GCA_010014905.2 Druon quercuslanigerum
CTTTTCTAGGATTCATAGGAAAGATGGCCACACCTGTAGCCTGACTTCTAACATACGATGACGCACAGGCAATGGATTCTGATATAAATAATCTTAATACAGCTTAGGACAATTATTCGTAACTCGTGGGACAGCAAAGTCATCTCAAGATCCCAATCAGAAGAAATTCATAAAATCACGGTAGAGCACAAGGCTTAACTTCTACATACTATTCGATCCACTAATGATATTTCTACAACGCTCATTATGAACCTCTTGACGTCGTTCACATGGCGCGTAAAGTAAACCATCATCCATCCTTATTAACATCAGCACAAATCCAACCGAATTTTAGACAGACCCAAAACCATGCTACGAAAGCTGTGTTTCCTGTACACGGACCCGAAGTGTATACGAGCTTGCTAAACTCTCGTTAATCACTATCATTCTTCGTAAAGGAAAGTTGAAAGTCCTATTGGATGCAGCTCATATGAACTTTTTGCTGTAAGGTTAATCCATGGTAAGAAACGTCGAAAGGTTGGTTCCGTATTTGTGGTTGCTGTTTTTGTGCTCTAGGCGGTCCCGGTTTTTCATCGGCAGTCTGTTGTTGTGGGGTTGCGGGGGTCGAGGTGTCGTCAAGATTTTTGTACGGATACGATCTTTGCACCACACTTCTACTTCAAGTGCCTCCTGCAGAGTTTCATTTAAAGATCTTGCTTTTAAAGGGCGCACTTGATTACTAACTAACGTCCAAAAATACCTGTTGCATACATTGTTGTTACACTGCTGTTCGGTTCGCTTCTCCGTGTATTGTTGTGTTCAAGTGTCTATGGCTAGCCTATCTCATTTTACAAGGAATTCTGGACTCTTCCATCTGGTTCAAGTGCTACTTTCTAGTCAGAATATTCACGTTTTTCACGATCTTTTATATTCACGAAATTTTCGTCGTTCAAAATCCTGATGTCGGCTCTCATGGTCCGTTGCACATCTTCGATTGATTGTTATTTTAGTTCGGAGCAGTAATAGAGGATCCGTGGTTTCACCGTTCAAAACTTCCCTCAAATCTTCTGATGACATGGTGGGGGCAGTTTTAGTCTGATTTTCTAAACCGCGTGAACTGCTGTCGAACGTTAGTTTGTCCTGATTACGAGTGCCAGGTGTGTGTGTGTAGCAAATCATGTTATTAATTTTACAGTATTTGATATATTTTAAACCTACACTTGCGGGATCATGCTACAGCACTGCCTCCAGGTTAATTCAGAGTAGATCGTCGGTTTATTAGAAGCGATGCAGAACGTGGAGCACCAACGTCTTACCTCGTAACGTCAACCTATTCACCGAAACATTTCCTCACTGAGCCTTATCGAAAATGCTGATGCAATTCAATGATCGTTCGACGTATGCGAGAAGGACTTATCTGCTGAGGAAATATCTGAAAATGGATTCATAAATATATTAAATCTAAAATAATGCTTACTTTTCTGCTGCTTTCATCTTGTTTCATGTCAATCAGGTAGATAGCAGTTGTACTTCGACGGCCGTAGAGGTCGTGCTGCTATGCGGGTAAATCGGTCATGGCTTGATGATGCGTTTCTTTCAGAGGCTTATCGCTTGTTTCAGCGGGCTCTCTCTGGGATGGGAAGATTGTCAGATCTTTTACCAAGGTTACGTAGATGCGTTGGGAGTCTCGGCTTCTGGTTGTCGTTGCCTGGGCTGCGAACAGAATCCGTAGAGTTCTGTTTCGACTCGAAAATCCTCGTTGTTTGAAATTACTGGGAGTATTCCGCAGATACTTCTTCCCCAGGTTATCGTGAACGGGATTCTGCAGGATCTCCAATTTTGTAATGGTCTGGAGAATAATAGACCTTTTCTTTGTATAAGTGTCTGGACTGTAAGGCAGGACTTCTTTATTGATCATCGATCTTTACTGCTAAGAGGTAGGAAGCAAACTGACTCCATACACAAGTGATGCGTTAAACAACCTTGTCACGCAAGGCCCATGTCTAGACGTAGTAGTGTGGAAGAGTAGCTGATGCTGTTATCATAGAATAGCCGATGCTGTAACAAAATTAAATAATAAAAATTACTTATTGCTAATTTTACATAGAAATATTGATTGCAAATCAATCTCACAAAAATTTAAAGCAGTTTTAGTGCCAAAAAATTATTTTTTTGGTCAAGGTTCCGAAGATTTATATATATTTATTTAATTTGTTTAAAAAATCAACAATTGTATTTTTACAAATAAAACGGAACATATATTATTTTAAAGAATATCTGCATCAATTCAGATGATAACAGGAAACCCACAATTGAAAAAACCACAAATTCCAAATTTTTGCAGAAAATTGTTTATACCAATTCTAATTGTTAATAATTGGTACTCTCATAATAACTTAAAGCAATTTTATCTAAAAACAAACAAATTTTCAACCAAAATTACAATATTTGACTATTTGTTAATTTAGTTTGTTTTTAATAATTAAATCATAAATAATCATACTATTTTTATTCTGGGTGTACTCGTGCGTTGATTAAAGATGATTTTAATTATATGCAATATGTTGTTGAAGAGTAAATAATTATTTTGTGCAAAATATCGATTTTCTCGTACTTTGAGTAAACGTATAAATAAACAAATAAGAATTCAAAAATCTATGACTAAGGTCCTTATTAAAATTTAGTGCACTTTAATTTGAAAAAATAAATCGCAAATTGGGGCTACGTTGAAGGCTGTAGACTTTTTTGAACGGAAAATGTGCGTTTGTTCCCACTGTGCGCATGACTGTCTACTTTACTCCTGATTGGTTGACAGAATTTCTGCAATCAATCAAAAGCCGCCGTCTTATTGGAACTTTTTATCATCGGCACGTGACTTGATATCGTAATCATGCGCAAACTAGCACCTGGTGGAACGTCTGTATGGCCCTGATTCCAGCGTTTTGGTAGTAGTGTTTACATTTTCATTATTTTATACCTAACTGAACGATGTCTATTTGCATGTACGAAGAGCCTCACACATCGGGCAAAACTTTGTTTAAACTTTTATGTTAATAGTCCAGTAGCCAGTAACACTCATGTATGCAGTATAGGCTGATAGTGCTGCTTAGTACCTTTGGTTTAAAAAGTCCGCAAAAGTCATCAAGGTACATTTTTGATGTATGGTGCAGGAAGTATTTAAATCACTTTTAAAATAAATGATTGTGAAGAAAAAAAATTCTAAAATTATATTTTGAAAGCTTGTGGAAAAAAGTTTGAGCATTACGAATAATTAAATTTTCACAAGTGTCACCCTTGTGGAAAGGTGTGTCAGAAAATTTCTGAATGCAAGGTGAAGCTGTAAATTCGACAGAGAAGGGCAGTAAAGAAGAGGAATATGGTTTTCTTATTACTGTCCACGAAGAATCAGCACTAAATGCGGGCAATTTCTACACTGTCGAATCTGAAGCGCTAGTAAAGATTTTGATCCGTGACGGTGTGTGAAGGGATCAAAACAAGATTTAAGTTTTTAAAAAGGAACGAATTGTCTAAAAAAATTGAAAATATTTAAAAGTTCTTTTTTTCTACAAGCTTACCAAATATATTTGTTCATCACAAATGATTTCGTCAAAGTACTCTTGATATTCATAACCTGTTACTGGATACTGGAGTATAATACAAACAGTGATGAAATGTCGATTTTTTCAGTTTGCTTCTTTAAATTTCTTTTAAAAAGTGGTCTATGTCCGCATTGCTTAAATTTTATGGACGTAGATGTGTGCAATTCAAAATCTACTTTGCTCTCTCTTCCATGCCCTCCCTTCGTCCCCTGTACACCTCTTTAACACATGTAATCATGTTTCCTGTTCGTGAGTGTACACTCTACACAGATTCTTTTGTTCATTCAACCAATTCCATTTTAATAATTCGATATCAGCTGTTGCACCTTTAATCGCGATTTTTTACCAGCTTTCCTCTTCTTGCCTTCTCGTCATCTCATCATTCATTTTCTGTAGTCCTATTTCTTCCCGCAGCATATAACCTGCACAGCTCACTCCCACGGCCCATCTCAAATATCTCTCATGCAGCCTTTTCACTATCTTATCGATGGGTTCTACGAATATTAGGCTATTGTTCTGTTACCGTTAAGAAAGCGTCTATCATCTTATTACTGACCATACAAACACATCGAGCAACTCATTACTTGGCCCGTTACTTTTCTTGCACATTCTAATCGTGTTGTCACCTGCAGCTCGCTTCCTCCTCTCACTCCGAATCAAAATCCTAGGATTCCACAAATATTTCTTTAATCCTCTCTCTTAAACATTCGATAGTACGACTAATTTTCCTTTCTTCAGCCTTAGGATCCTATTACCTAGATACTTAAGTATGACCATGTTTTCTATGGTCCCCATCCCTTTACTAAAACCGGTTTTCTTACTATTGGCCGTATCTTCCATTCCTCCGGCCACTCTTTTCCTTTCCACGCCTTGTTGTAAAACATTCACATCTCTTCTTTCAACCCTAATCCTCCGTATTTTATTACTTAGTTTTCCAAACTATCTTTCCCTGTGCCTTTGCTCCTTTTCAGCCTTGCAATCGCCTGATTCGCCACTTTCCTACTAATCATGTTTTCGCTGTCCTTGTTCCCCGCTACCATTTTCTTCCTTCTGCCTTTACCCTGTTTAATACTTCCCTTTCACTCCCTTCCTTCACCTCTTGAACAAAAATAAATTATTTTAGCTGAAGGTGTAACCATTCCATTTCTTATTTTAAATTGATATTTTTGAGTTAACAATGTAAATGTTTAGTTAAAAATTAACTTTTTTGTTGAAAATTCAACTGTTTTGTAGAAAGTTGGTCTATTGACACGAAAACTCAACCTTTCGCTTGATATTTTTTTTCTAGATTGAAAAACATTTCTTAGTTGACAATTCAGCTCTTTTGAAATTGAAACTGCTCCCACTTATGACATTTCTAGATAAAATTTCTATCTTAAAGATATTCCCGACCAAGTTCGATGTAAGAGTCAAAGTGACATATAATGTGCTGCGAGGGTTATTGAAACTTCATATTTTTGGCTTAAAAATCAGTTACGCTTATTCTGTTTTTTATTTAAATCTCGTGCCAAGATTTTTCAGGCCCATATAGTTGAATCCTCCTCTCTCTCACTTGGCATAAATGCCATAGTTTAGGAGCATTTAGCCAGTCCCCTGCTATTCTTGTGAATTGATCAAGTGGGTTGCCTGTAGATGGATGCGGATGAGCTTTGATTTGTGTGCAATTTTTTTTTCTTATTAAAGGGAGATTTTTCGAGGTTTGTGGCACTCAAACTTAGGAATGGCGCTGCAAATAGGTCTCAACTGGTAAACAAATTTATTTATATTATTATACTTTTTATTGGCGCTAAACGTACGCATGGTGTTACTCGACAAAATTAACCTCTTAAATAATGATCGGAAAGCTTCCTCACTAAATCCCCTAACAAGTCCCTACCCTGTGATAAAGAAATTTCTTGATGGCAAGAAACCTTACAGACCCATATTCA
This sequence comes from Druon quercuslanigerum, assembly GCA_010014905.2. Classification (NCBI taxonomy): domain Eukaryota; kingdom Metazoa; phylum Arthropoda; class Insecta; order Hymenoptera; family Cynipidae; genus Druon; species Druon quercuslanigerum. The sequence continues at coordinate 5,507 of JAAAKG020178477.1, forward strand.
ATATGAAAAGTACAAAAGTGATTTATTAAGAAGTAAAATGACTCGTGGTGACAAGAATTTTCGCCTGAAGACCTGGTCTATGTCTAAAACGAGGTATTCTAAACACTTATATTACCATATTTAAAATTGATACAAGAAAATCACTCCCAATAGTAAGGAAAGCCTTGGTAACGCGTGATAAAAATGTTAATTAACACTTTACTATCCTCAACAATACTTCACTCAACAATAAATAATAATCTCGATAAGGACTTTGGATGGGAAAAAGTATCTTTATGCTGAAGCCTACGTTGTTTTCTCCTAATATAAGCTCTTAAAATAATATCGACCGAAAGCGAAACGCACGAAAAATGGGATTCATCCAAAAAGATATTTAAAGCTGTACGATATACTCTCATCGACTCTTTAGCCGAAGATCACACAAAATTGTTATTTTCTGTTATCTCTTGGTACTACCTTCATTCTTCAAATCACATGACATACTTGTCTTATAGGCGATACTCTTACATGTTCTATATCTTGCTCCAGGGTTGATGAACCTAGAGCTGGTCTGCATCTAATAGTCAGTACATCGGCTTGAGTTACATTTCCGCAAGTATTTCCATAATGAACCCACTGATATTGAATTGTGAACTGATGGCGGTAACAGCATATTTTCAGTTTGATCAGAGGATCTAATTAAATCTAGAACCTCCAGAAATCGGAGAGACTTTAAAGTCCTGAACACTAGTGACATTTTTACACTTGAATCTTTACCTAGAACAAAATAAATCATCAAATAATAAAGTGACTTCATGCACAGTAAATCAGCACAGTACAATTTTTTCAGACAGTATCCTTAATTAATTTGATTTTGAGCGCGTGTTGACTATGCATAATATCGTGGTTTAAACCTTCTAGTAAAATTAATTCTTTCTGGAGAGGATCCATAAAGAGTGGTAAGGCATTATATTACAAATGTACTCATCCCAATCAATTACATAATGCTATTGATTCTCTGAAGCTTTATTAGTGACTGGAGTGTTTAGTGAAATCTGGTTTCAGTTCAACAAACGTAATAAAGATCGGAGATAATATATTTGTGATTTTACTTTGTACTTGGTATCAATTCGCTATTGCAAATCTTGACTATATGCTGTGTTTGCAAATCTGTGTCTTCTATTATATTATTATGTACTCAAATTTATCTCTTGTAGGATGAAACCAATAAAAATAAGCTCGCACGAGAAGACGATAATTTTAGTCAACCCGAGGAAGGAGAATGTTCTGACAACAGTAACCACAGTAGTCAGGACATTTGTTCAGATACTTCCTCAGTTAACGAAACCGATAAGGAAAAAAAAGAAGGTACATTTTTACATTCTTATTTTTACCTATCTAGTTCTAATCAGATTGGCATTTAGTACACTTTTTACTTGATGAATAGTCAAGGGAGGCACTTTTTATTTTTGAAAAATCTATGTGCAAAGACCATCAAAAAACAAATATTTAAGTGTATGAGATTCTAAACGGCACAAGATTGCATATAATATGTCAATTATACAAATTTCTGGCCTAAAAAAATCTACAAAATTGTATTTTATCTTTCTTCCCTATCCTGTATAGGTGAATATGTAGATTCCTATATGAATACACCACTGTTGGGTACGGTACTTTTAGCAGTAACTCTCATAGTCAAGTGACACTTACAAGTCACGAGTTACTTGTAGTAACGAATATTTAACAAGCAGGATTAAGGTTAAAGCTATCTTAATGCAATTTAAAAAAATATAAATTAACACATCTCTTTTTTGATATAAAACCTTCCGGAGCGCGAAATATCTAAGCTGCTGCAAAAGAACTTTGAATTCATCTGGAAGGACCACGTAAATCATGCATTTAAAGAATTTATTAGTAGTGCATGTAGTGAACCCATTTAACCGATTTATAATGTTAAAGCTGCGACAAAAATATACTGCGATGCTAGCTATAAAGGACTTGCGGTGATTTTAATGCAAAAAGGCTGTGACGAAAAATTTTATTTAGTATACGCGATAAGTCAACACATAAAAATCCCGCATGATTGCGAAATGGTTTCTTTAGATGTCTCTCAATGATCACTAGTATTGACTTCGGCCTAGCAATTGAATTCAGTATATACAGATTCCAAAAAACTATTATATTGTGAATTTATTAATGCCAGACAATTTTGCCTCCAGAATTCTTATTTTAAATTTCAAGGTGAAATTTATAAGCAGAAGTTTAGAACCCACGTGAGCTTCCTTATATTAGCAGATGTCGCGTATATAGTTATAAACTATATGTAAAATAAGGTCCAGAAAAACAAAAAGCTCAAACATAACATACTCTTTTACTGTTGATATGAGAGTGACACGACTGTAGCCATAAAAAATTTTGATATTTCGCGAGGGAGGGGGGGCTTAAGCCTCAAAACCCCCCTGGCTAGGCCGCTGCTGCTAACGGCCAGAGTATTAGTCAAACATATATGGGCTTGTAACTTTTCTCTTACTAAACTACCAAGTGGTCGAACATGATTCATTTTAGTTTGATTGAAAATTTAATTCCCTTCTAAATTTGAGATCAGTTTTTTCTTAGGACATAACAACGGTACATAACACATAAAAGAGTTCCATGTTGAGAGGTAGTCAGCACGAGGTCGCCTGCAACCAGCTGTTCATTTGTAATGAGTTCTTCAAATATGATGAGGATAAATGAATCGTGGTGGCCTCTTTCGGCGCCTTAACTTAAATAAGCCAGCAGCCGTCGCTCTTTCTCTCACGAGCCATGCGGACTGCGTCACGATTCTCTCTCGAGAAGGAGGAAGTTAGCGCCATAAACTGTCATCCATGATCCAACCAACTCCACGGCCATCTTAGTTACGATTCAAAACAGCCTCCAGCTGCTCACTTATTCAGAATGGCGGTGTATTTGTATTTTGTATTTTCATTTATTTTTTAAAACTTCCTAGGTTTAAATAGCCCTATATGAAATAGATCATTCATATTATACAATTAAAATGTGAGGACGATCTATTTGACGATTGAAATCAAAAATAGGTATTTAATAAGAGTAAAAAATAAACTATGATACGCATAATTAGATAGGAGCCATTAACAGAAGATTACTGTAAATACACATACGAAAATATACACACTTGAAAGTAATTACATTCATGCACGTACTCATATATATTTTTAATTTAGTCATTTAAGTGTTGCCAATGTGTGATTTCGACGATAGGATTTGATGTGTTAAATAAGTAACCAAAAATAAGTTTTCTTAAGTGATATTGTAAAGGTGCATTTCTAATTATTATAGGTAGTTTGTTCCAAAGGCGGGCACCTTGAATAATAAAAGATCTTTGAAGTTTAAATTTGCGGTGTGGCTGAAGTTTTTTACTTTTTTCCTTTCACGGATATTGGAATTTGTCGGTTGATCTTTGTCAATGAAATGGAAGAGGTAAGAACATTGTGCGGAGCTTCATTACTAAATAGGCTGTAAAGCAAATTACCCATAAAGAATTATCTTCTTTTGGAGATGTTAAGAAGTTTCGCTTTTTCTCTATACTGAGCAACACGTTCACTTTTGGGGATGTTATAAATGGACAGAATGCAAGCATTAAGCATTCGCTTAAGCTTGACATTTAACTAATCAGTAACATCGTGATATAGTATATATTTGTAGCGAAAGAAAGAAAGGATGAAGCTTTTAACTAGGAGGGTACGCTTTGAAATAAGCAGTGATTCTTTATTCCTGTTAAACTGTTGGAGGATTCGAAATATCCGCAATTCGTTCGTTTCTAGTAAAAGAGCGATTAAGAATATAGCATAAACCCTTCACAGATTTAACAAAGGGAATGAGGCGTCCATTGATCAAGAAAGGAGATAGGGGTTGCCCACTGCTCCACAATATCCATTATGCGCCTGTACCTTTTAAAATAAGCTCCAAATATTGGCAATTGGTCTGGAAAGGTAAAGTTTTAAGTCATCAGCAGATTTTTGATAGTTGCAATGTCGAAGTTCCCTACCAAGTTAAGATGTATAAATATTAAATAAAGTGCGTGCAAGCGTGAATCCCTGAGGGACACAATTCTTAGCTTCCCCACAAATAGATGGTTAATCAAACGCCTTAGAAAAGTTAAAAAGGACAACAGTCGTTATTTCTCTTCTATCAATTAAAAGGTTAAGGCTTGACACATGGATGTATAATGGACGAAAGTGTTTGGGAGAGGCGAAAAAGGCATAGCAGGATAAGCATGTGTGTGTTGCCCCCGGCCCAATCAGGTTCATATTTTTATCATAAGATGACATCAGTCGGTAGTGAAATACTCTGGAGTATTATCCCCCAGAAATGATTTTTATGAGAGTTATGGGGGTTAGAAGGAAAATCGAAAAAGTCTTTTTTCTCGAGAACGGCTTGACCGATTTTGATAAACAAAAAATATGTTATTGGACTCAGCGGTAGGTTGTTAAAAAAATTTGTAAACTTTTTTCCACAAAAATAACCTAAAGAAAATTTGAAATTTTTGAAATTTGTTTGAAGGGTTTTGTTCCGAGTGCTACTTTTATCTTCCACCAAAAAAATCTTCAATTCATATCCTAAAATATATTTAATCCCAAAAAGGATCGAAGAGGTAGAGCATAGTTAGAAAAAATAAATAAACCGTCAGTGCATTGTACACTGTGTGCTGTACATCGTGAAGTGGTTATGTTCACCAAATGATCAATCATCACCAAAATGATGTTGAATATTTGAAAATCTAGAAATGTACTCGAGAAGTTCGACACTCTAATTGTTAGACAAGTACGTACCATAGTCTTGATGCGCTGAGCGTTACTTTCTGAGAAGTCTGAGCGTCGCAGCATTCGTTCCGTCAATCCAACTGTTTCAGGAACATTCACTTGTTTTTTCGTTGTTGGTTTACTTTTCAATAACGTCTATTCTATCACTGAAGTCGAAAACACTTCCAGCGTCACAGAATTTGTTTCTTCACTTCAACTGTTTCAGCGATATTCATTTGTTTTTCCGTATGTGTCCTATTTTCGACATCGGATAGTTGGATATTGCATTCTCAATTCATACCAAAATCACATTTCGGTCACTCTAACTATTACAACAGTATTTATTCGTTTGTTATTTGTATACAGAGTATTATTCATTATACTGGATATTTTGACTCTGTGTTCACAGTCGGTTTCCCTTCTAATATGTGATTCATCATATCATTCGATTTTCTCTCATTGATTTGCAGTCAGTTATCAACTTCATACTTCAACTAGTTTATCATTCGTTTTTTACCATTTTTAACACTCGTTCTAATCCTTGGATCTGTCAGTGTTTTTCAACGTTAAATTTTGTGATATCCTAAAATTCTGAAGCATCCAACATTGACGACTTCACGGATAATTAAAATGTCACTTGAATAGCTATCAATCTCGCTTTCTCTACCTTCGCGCGATTAGAATCCGCAACATTGATGCATGCAAATACTCAATTGCTCTGCTCAATTGCTGTAATGATTTAATTGTATTGCTTGACAGAAAAATGTCGGTTTCATTACAAAACCCAAAATGCGCTGCTTGCGATAAGTTTTGCCATACAGTGTCTGGTCAGAAGAAAAAAATTCAGACTGAAAAAGAAGCAAAGCATTATGGTGACAATCTCCAACGAATAATCGGTGTTAACAACGTTTTGTTTGGAAAATGTAGAGTTCTTTATTATAAGAAGAAGAAACTCGATGTTGATACCGAAAAGGATGATTTGGAACAAACTCCCAATGATCCCTTAGTTAATATACGACTCAAGACTGCAGTAGACAGATTGAATGATGAAACAATTAAAGTTCCAATACAGAGAACCGTATCGACTCACAAGTACTGTTGCGTTTGCTACAGTTCAAGTGAAACAAATGTCATACCAGAAGAAGCTCGTTTGCAAGCTTTTATTAAAATGGGGATTCATATACCAGCAGGCAATCGGTGTTGTCGAATTCATTTAATAAAAAATCGATTTTATGATGAGTGTCTTGACCGCTTGAAAGTTTAGTCCAATTTTTCAAAGCTTACCGCTTCGGAATTAATAAAAATGATGGGGAATCTCTGCATTCAATGTGATTCTACTCTCTTTGACAAAATCGGAGACAGAAACAGCTCTTCATTTTTACAGGCTTAACATGGCAAAGTATCAAACAGTGAAGAGACATGTTAACGTCAATGCCAAACAGGCAAACCCGTACAGTCGCTCAAGTGCTCGTGGTGTTTCTTTTAAAACTTTGCACTGGCATTTCGAATAGATTATTGGCTTCTATCCTCCAATTTGAATACGAACAGCTGATTTCTGAATATTCAACTGCAGTAATGAAATCATTCGAAGAAGATGTGTTGCCTCATCGTTTTGGAATAGCTGCTTCCACCAGAGATGACCTCATCAAGAACCACACAACTGAAGTTGCTAAGAATTTTTTTGAGGCTCACGAACATTTATTTCTTCTCTGTGACGGTACGTAAGCATGTCATCAAAAGAGTTCAAACAATGAGTTCGGAAAAAACGTATTCTGGTCAGAAAAAAGTGAATGATGCAGAAATACAGAGAATTCTTTCGCAGGATCCAAATGGTTTATGCAAGTTATTGAATAGTTATTGCTGAAATTCTCAGCAAAATGTTTCAGCAGTATAGCACCATGCCTGTAATTGAGGACGACAGTGAGGAAGATTGAATAAGTTTACAAATATGTTTATTCGTGAAAAGTGAGAGGTCTCACAATAACTGAGCTTCTGGGTTTGTGAGAGGCAAGGGGACTCACGATAATCAAGAACCCCGGTTTATGAGAGAGAAGGGGAGTCACGATAATCAAGCACCTTGGTTCGTGAGAGGCAAAGGGACTCACGTTTAATCAAGCACCCCGGTCCGTAAGAGGCGATGACTCCCGATAATTGAGCTCCTGGGTTCGTCAGAGGCAAGGGGACTCACGATAATCAAGCACCCTGGTTCGTGAGAGGCAAGGGGACTCACGATAATCAAGCCCCCCAGTTCGTGAGAGGCAAGGGAACTCACGATAATCAAGCACCCCGGTTTGTGAGAGAGAAGGGGACTCATGATCATGAAGCACCCCGGTTCGTGAGAGGGAAGGGGAGTCACAATAATCAAGCACCTTGGTTCGTGAGAGGCAAAGAGACTCACGTTTAATCAAGCAACCCGGTCCGTAAGAGGCGATGAATCCCGATAATTGTGCTCCTGGGTTCGTCAGAGGCAAGGGGACTCACGATAATCAAGCACCCTGGTTCGTGAGAGGCAAAGGGACTCACGATTGTCAAGCACCACGGTTCGTGAGAGTCAAAGGGACTCACGATAATCAAGCACCCCGTTTCGTGAGAGGGAAGGGCACTCATGATAATGAAGCACCCCGGTCCGTAAGAGGCGATGGCTCACAATAATTGAGCTCATGGGTTCGTGAGAGGCAAGGGGACTGACGATGATCAAGCACCCCATGAATGGGGTATAAAATCATACTGTAACTCCACGTGGTTGGCCCTGGGAACTACAATTATTGTAGGCTGACTACAGGCGTTCAGGTAGAGAAGAGAACTATTTTGGTACATTTATCATCCAGATTGTGGACTTTTGAACTCAGCTAAATTCGGAAACACTCAAAGTTATTTTTTGGTAACAGCTGTTGCAGAACATACCCACTTCACGATGTATAGCACACAGTGCACAGTGCACTTACGGTTTTTATTTTTTCTAATTATGCTCTACCTCTTCGAGTTTTGTGGAAGAAAGTTCATAATATTTTTTCTAGCATCCTACTACTGAGTTCCATAACATATTTTCATCAAAATCGGTCAAGTTGTTTTCGAGAAAAATGATTTTTTCGATTTTCCTTCTAACCCCCATAACTCCCATAAAAATCATTTCTGGGAGATAATACTCCAGAGTATTTCACTACCGATTGATGCCATCTTATGATGAAAATATGGACCTGATCGATCTGGGGGCAGCACACACATGCTTATCCGGCTACGCCCTTTGTCAAAGGCTGAAGATAAAAATTGAGGTAGACAAATCACCTTTTTATTTATATTCTTTTCAGTAAAAATGCTATTCCAGTCATAAGTAGTGAGATACTCAAGAAATTAACAAGTTAAACCAGAGGAGCGACTAACGGAGAACTGGTATTGGATACCTTCTGTGGGCTAAATCATGCTCTCATTCGTTGTTCTAAGTTCGAGAATATTAGCCGACATTTTTGGTATAATTTGATTTTTTCGTAAGGATAAGCGATCAAAGTAAGATGTCTCGTGGGAGAGGATCTTGTCGTGCAAGAAAATGGATACCAGACTTTATTTCTTCTCTAGGTTTTGGTAAAAATGAATTAACGTACGATTTAAATGTTATTGTTGAATTAGTAGACACAAATGATTTCTTGCGTCAACGAAGCTTTTGGAGTGGTCACTATGACCATGCTGCGTAAATTGTGCTCTTAATAATATGGCTACGGATCGCCCCTATGTAAAATCATGATATACATTTGTAATCTCATGAATAGGAATTTGTTATTTATCTTCTTGAATTTAGTCTAGCAGGCGACCTATCACCTATTTAATCGAAAAAGTCTCTCTCGCCACGTCACGTATGTTGTCATTTAGCCAAGATTGCGGCCTTATTACCATCTTAATTAATCTCCAATTATAAATTCAGGAACGATGCATTCGTGAAAATTCATTAGGGTTGAATTGCGCCGAAGCCCACGCAGTATCATTACTGGTTTACGAAGTGTACGTTTGATATAGTGATTTCTCTATATTAATGTTTTTGTAAAATTCTTCTCCAATCGTTAGCATGCATAGCGCAAAAACTGTTAGGTCTGCTCACTGCATACTTTGCATGAAAATGTCTTTCAAGTTTATAATAAAAGGAAAAATAATGCGAACCCTTGTGAAAATATTCATCGAGATGTCGTTTGCAAGAGCATGCAAATTTAAGCCTTTGGACTAAAATTACCTCTGTTATTATGCCTAGCGCAGAAACTATAATATTAGGTATACTCGCTTCATCTTTAGCATTAAGATTTGTTTAATGGGCCTAATGCGAGGAAAAGTAATGTAAATCCTTGTGAAAATACTCATAGAGACGTCGCTATGTAAAAATATAAAAATTTAGGCCTTTTACTCAAAATGCTTTTGTTAGTATGCTTGACCCGGAAACTATTAAGTCTACACACTTCATATTTAGCATTAAGATATACCCTCTTATCACGTGCCTAATGCAAAGAGAAGTAAAGAAACTCTTGTGAAAATGCTCATAAAGACCATGTTTTGCGAAAATGAGGGCATGGAAGGTTGTGGAAAAACTAAGGGTGAGAAGAAGAGGAGCGTTAGCGAAAAAGTATTTGAAGAAGGAAGAAAAAAGGACAGAGAGAAAGATATAATTAACGTCATGTGAAGGAGAAAGAAGGTTGTTCTTTAAGGATAAGATGTACGCGATGGGACTGGAGTGTATGAAGAACTGGAGAAAAGTGACAGGATAAATCAAGTAATAGCAAGATGGGGGATGATAGAGGAATCGCAATATAAAGAATGATATAAGATGTTAAAAAACGAAGGAGTAACTAAGTATTTAGAAAGAGATTGGGAGAAAATAAATTGAAGTGTATTTTTCAAACGTAATCTATTCTAAGTGGGAAAATTATTATTACTTGTATTAATCTGGTTCCTTAAATGCATGTAAAATATATTTTAAAGCTTATTGTCTTGCTCGCTTCTTCTAATTGCCAACTTCCTAACTTTTATATGTTTGATAGACAGATTTTTTGGTATTTTCGCAATTTTCGAAAATGTCGATCTTGGTAAGGAATAAACGAATGGTACTGCAAGCTGCCTGGTATCGTTCCTATACTGTCAAATCTTGGTTTTAGCATTTCGGAAGTTACAGCATGAGATTCTTTGCTACTGAAAAAAGCCAGCGTTTGTCTTTATTGTTGCTTTTTTGTCTGGCTTTTTTGTTAAACTCAAAACCAACACATACGGAATTGGAAGTTTTTCGAAGCGTGCTCTACAACAGTGCATAGTTTTTTACTTGAGCATAGTGTGTTACTTTTCTTTGGATTTATTTATAAAATAAAGTTTAAAATTTTCCTTTTATACGTGATTTTTACTTTTGTTAATATTTTTCTCTGTTGTGTTCAGCATTGCGCGTTATTTTTATTGCGGTATTCGAGATTATATTAATTTTCCGTTATTTTTTTATACCTTTTGTTTTTGAAGAGGTTTCTTTTTTTTGTTTGAGTTTTTCATATATATATATATATATTATTTTTTAATTAGCTTTTAACACTTTTTATAAGAGACAGTCGATAAATGGTTTCTTGTAATGATTCTTTAATTCAATTTAAATTTTATTTTCTGAATAAAAATTACTTAGTTTGATACTTCTATCTATTATATTTTTAATTAAATTGTTTTAAAACCAAATTTGTAGTTAAATTCTCATTTTCTAATTTTTTAATTGTTCGTTATTAATAATTGAGACTGTAATTGGTTTCAACCTCATTAGTAAATTCAATCGGATTTTATGTACAATTAAAATTGTTTACAAAATCTTGGTTCTTATCAGCAGAAATGATTTCAGAAATATCATCCACATACCTCTTATAAAAAACCGGCATATAATCCAAATTAGATAACGAACTTTTTGTCAGTGTATTCCAATATGCAAAATCTTACGCTTTGCCGTGAGATCATAAATATAACAATAAATTGAGAATCATAGTATCCTTTATTAGTTGTCCAACATTCTAATTGAATACGACGCACAAAGTATACTCGACGATGTTGGCGCATAGGCTGTCGATGGATGTTAAGGGAAGGAATATTGTCGGTGACGCAGGCTCGCTTTAGCGAGAGAAAGAGGACTATCGAAAATATTTACGTTTTGCAGCACGTGGTGGGTAGAAGATTAGCGAAAAAGGGTTCGAAAAATACGCGTTTTTTGTGAATCTCAAAAGCGCGTTCCTTTCGGTGGATAAGGGAAAGTTGTGGGAGGCCATTTCGGAGAGACTACTGAAGACAGGCCTAATCGAGAGAGTAAGGGGGGGGGGGGGTATATGAAGGTACAAAAGATAAAGTGAGACTATGGAAGGGAATTTCAGAGGGTTTCTGCTTGGATAGGGGAATGATGCAAGGTTGTCTGCTTAGGCCAACGCTTTTTGCGCTTTTAATCGTGGATATATGGAAAGAAAGCTAGCGGCTGGAGTGGTAGAAGCCAGAGTAGGAGGGGTTAGGGTATTGTCACTCACGTATGCATATGACATAGTGCTACTAGCAAAGAGATAGGAAGCCTTAAATGATATGATGAAGAGGTCGCGAAGATACCTTGATAAGAAAAGGTTAGAGTTGAATGCGTAAAAATCAAAGGTTATGGTTTTGAGAAAAGGGGTGGAAGGAATAAGGGAGATAAGCGGAAGTAGAAGGGAAAGACGATGTAGAAGGTAAAAGAGTTAGTGTACCTGGTTACCTGTTTCGAAGAAATTGGGAAGTGGATGGTCGACAGAGAGAGAGAGCGCGCGGAGGGCAAATGTAGTGATGAGGCACGTGTGCGGGCTAAAAAAGAAGCTGTTCGCAGATGATTTAGGAGAGAGAATGAGATTTTTCGAGTTGCTAGTGATGAGTGTCTTTATTTTGTGGAGTGGAGGTTTGGGATGGAAGGTAAGGGAGGAGGAAAACAGGATACAACAGAGGTATGTTAAGTGAACACTGGGATTGGCAAGGAATACGCCTAATTCCATTGTCAAACGGTAGACGGGGAGAACAATTTTAGGGATCATATCGGGAACTCGGGCTTGTAAATATGATAAGAAATTTTGGAAGAGGGGGGAAGTAAGCTGCTTAGGGAGTGTTCGTGGGAGAAGGAGAACAGGAGACGGGGCAGGAAGATATAGGTTGTAAGGAAAAGGTATTTTAAAACGAATGGACTGCATATGTGAGATGGATAACTAGCTGGAATACAACAGTGTCTTGCCTCTGTTTATTAGACTGATATACATATACTCTTGTCTTAACTGGCTGGACTAATAATTTGCCTTGTCTTTGATGTTTTGACTGATCTATAAAATTTTCTTAATTAGCTAGACTACTAAATATCGTTGGTATTCCAGAGTGTCTTTTGTCTTAATTTTTTTTAATCTGCACATTGATGATGGTCTATGGTGGACTAACTGGCTTTTTCATTAATAATTGGACTGATCTAAAGTCTTTTATTCATTGACAGTTTGTTCGCCCTATTAGCTAAAATGGTCTTGCTTGTGTTCCCAGTATTGGCAGTGACTGCGCCGATTACATTTTATTGCAAAATAAGCACAGCATCTTTAAGTTTCAAGCAGAACATTACATTTGCTTGTAGCTTTATTCTTCACGTCCAATCCCACCTATCTTGGAAACTTTTGATTCTTTGGACTAGCACCCATTAGGATGTTTTAATCAGTGTGAAATTTCAGCTAATATATACGGGGCTGGATTTTAATGTAAAGTATGCGAGATCATTTAGATATTTTTTCAATTTGTAACGTTGACATTCTAAAATTTCAAAACTCGTAAGCATTTACTTTTTTTTAGAAATTATGAATGTTTCATTTCACCAAGCAATACATTTTAAAAAGAACCAATCTTCTAATTCTGACATTTGAACACTAGGTCAGCTGCAAATTTATTTATAACTTCTAAGCTTATCAAGTGGCCAAAGTATACACATCGATCCCTACCATGTTTTTCCAGTTGATAATTTTAAAACATCATAACGGGCGAGTGTTTACTGTTTGTTATCTACTATAAGTTTATCAGCTCGCCAAGCAACACATTTAAAAACTACATATGACTTATAAAAACAATTGAACCATCGCCACTTTTGAAACTTCAGAATTATAAATGTGAATAATGTGGTTTCATAAAAATGTATAGTTCGGCGACTTGATAAACTTTAAATTTATAAATGAAATTTCATAGGAACTCGTTTTGAAGTATCAAAATAGAAGATTTAGTACATTTTTTAATTTTTAAATTTATTGCTTGGCGAATTGAGAAATTTTTAATGTTCCAGGAAAAATTGAACACTCATTACTCTTAAAATTTTACAATTGTCAGTATTAAAAATTTTGATAATATCGAAATTTATAGCTTCGAGGTCAGTTTCTGAGTTGAAACTAATCTAAAAATGGTTAAATTATTTAAATTCTGGAAGTAAAATATTTTATTCGAACGGGGTATGTCATTCTTTGATAACAGAGGAGTCTACAGATATAGAAGTAGTCCTCTCCGTAACGGAGATCTGCTTTTTAAGAAAAGGCAAGAGTGTTCCGGGATAACGAGCGCGCCGTTGCAGTTGGTTTGTGTGATTACTGATACGGGAGTAATTGAAGTCTCGGCTGAAATAACGTTGTATCTCTCTCTCTCTATTCCGCGGAAGCGCTGCTTTCGAAAATTCGAAAATGGAATTCGGAATTAAATGTCAAAATATTCGGGGTTATTGATTAACATTTACTTCACATTTATCTGAATTAATCTCGAAAGTTTACTTTTTTTCTTATATGGAATTCTTGGAGGGCAAGAGTAGAAAATGTGATCGTAAATGTGTCGTAAAAAAATTGTAAAATTGAATTCGGCCAATTTCAATTATTAAAAATAAAAATGATTAGGTTAAAAGCATTTCGATGCCATACAATCTTAAAAACAGGTTTTTAATTTTTGATTCCTACACTCTAAATTTATAAATTATTTACAGAAAATGGCTTTCGAAGCTCGCAATTTAAATAATCTGGAATACGTATGTTAAGTTTCCACCTTATTTTTCGTTTAGTTTTCGTTACAACGCCTCGTTGGATTTATTTTTAGCAGCAGATTTCCTTGGCTTTAGGATGGTTAATGATCATAACAGTTTCTTTTTTCTGCAGGCAAACATTTTGACAATTCCAGCAAATCCTTTTTTTTCTCAACAGAAACGGGTAAAGGAGAAAGCTAAAGTGGGAATAGCATTCAGGTGTTTGAAAGTGGAGGATCTTATACTACATCTCATACATGTGCATTAAAAAGTAATAAATGAATGGAGAATCCTGTTTGTATCAATATTTAAATTAAAATGTTAAAAAAATTTATATTTTTATTCATTTTATAACTAATTATTTCCTTTAAAGACAGGATACCATCATAGGGTAAGAGCACCCATTCTTGGCACCCTCCCTCTCCATTATTCACACCTCTATTTAATTTATTAGATAATAAGACTATTAAGCTTGTTTTCCTTGAAGTAATTTAATCATAAATTCACATCAGTTTTTGGCATGACAATAATTGGGCTAAGGTGCCAAGAATTGTTTCTCTTATCCTACTTGGACATAATATTAAATAATATTAAATTTAATATAACATTAAATGGGAATTTTGAGTTGTAGAGGTAATAAAGTTTGATCTGATTTATACTTTATTATAATTTAAATTGTTTTTTATAATTTAATTTATACCTTTTTTGCACTATAAAGGAGAAAGTTTGACAGTCTTCTGGAGACTGGTGCTTAGTTCGCATTCGGATAGGTGTAGGATCTTCTTTTGTGATTCTTAACCAGGCACCATGTGTAATTATCAACTTAGCGTCTCTTCTTGTAACAGTTTCCCATGGCGAAAAGTCTAAAAAATCTTTTTTCTGCATATAATTGACAGTAAATGGTTTCGAAGGTCTGGCTTTTGTTATAATATCAATCCAGCCGGAAGGTTCATAAACAATAGTAGTTAGTAATAGTAGTTCCAAATATTATTCTGGCCTACACACCGATTAGACCAAAATATTAGAGATCTTTCTTCATTATCGTTAATCGGATAAAAGGTTCTGAGTATATAATTCAAAATGAATAGCAGAATTATAATTGGAGTATTGTCGTTGATAAAATATTAAAGAGTGATTTTCTTTGGCCAAGGCAGAATCAGTACTCTTAGCGTAGCATATTCACTTTCAGCTTTTATCTGATGAGCTTCACATTCCACGGCAATTAAATTATTTCCTTCTACGTTTTGCGCTGCAGAGATATCTATTAAGAATTTGTCACATACGGTGTGCGTATCAGACTGAGGTAATCGAAACCTCAAATTAAATAAAATGTTAAATACGTGGTCATAAGATCGTGCAGATAATTTTATATCGGGTTATTTTTTCTTAAAAAGAGAAAGACAATGTGTTCTGAGATTTTTTCAAGTGTCTCGACGCTAATTTTCCATGGTCTGTTATGATGTGTTCCTCGTTTATCTGAAAAATCCTCCACGTTATTTTTCATCCTAATCTGCAGCATTTGAAGTCTCCTTGGAGTAACACCATCGGAAAGTGTTTTCTGACAAATTCCTACGTACAGCTTTGATCCAAGCATTTTAATTTGATATTTGAAGGTCGCTAGCCGTCGAGATTCATAATCCTTTATTCTAGTTGTGACAATATTCTGAAAAGTCGTGCAGTTTTCAACGATATAATTCGATTGGTCAGAATGCGATTTCTCGGGAAAAGTTTCAAAAATGTGTAATTTCATATCAAAGTCAAGTCTATTATATTGTGGGTAACATCGTTTACAAACTTGGTACTACGAATTGTAAAAAATAAACACAAATATAATTCCTCGTCTTTTCATTCAAAAAAAGGGGGAAAGACACTTACTTATTCATGCAATTGTCATATAAAGTTTTTTTATTTTATTGCAACAATAATTTAAACAGTATGTTCGAGTAGAATTTCTGATAATAATTATTTGTCACTCGTTTATTTATTTTACTATTTTTAAATATTATATTTGATATTACCGGCTCTGGATGTTTCACTGCTGGCACTTCGATTTTCATTCTACTAATGTAAGCTTCTCCAGCATATATAGCCCTTTTATTATTTTCTGCGTGCCCTTCTAATGAGTTATATTTTATTTTTTCACCTTTGTTCAAAACTTCAATGTTAGACTTAGAAAAGTGCATTTTCGAAGTATATAACCTCGACTATTTTAAGATTTCATTCCGAATGCAATGTTCGCATTTTCGATTGCAACGCTTCCGTGAAATAGAGAAACAGTTAAAAGAAAATATCATATACATAGAACTCCATGGATGCAAAATATGTGTTGATACAACGTTATTTTAGCGGAGGCTACAATTCTCTCTTCCTGTCTAGACAAGGGCAGAGCGTCAACCCGCGTCGTGCGTTGATTGGTTATTTGTAGATAGCTGATACATTTTATTGGCGTTTGTCATCCGTGCGTTTTCGCGTTCTGTGCTAATTATTCGTTTTTGCCGTAATTTTTATTGCTCAATACAACTACGGACAAGTGTTCTTTGTGTGGAGTAGACGGCAACGTCATTGAATGTAGGGATGAAAATTACAACAAATTGACAAAAATCATCCAATTCCACAATCAAACAAATTTTCAGTACGGAAAATTGTTATTGCCAAGAGAGTTAAACGCTGGATATTATTCCAAATGTTAAAAAAAGCACAACTTTCAGCCCGAAATACCGAGCTGAGTTTCAAGGTTGTCGTTACGAGAAACCTGTAAGTATCCAATTTTGAATTATTGAGGTTGTGAAAACTGTTAAAGCTCAGCAATGTATAATTTTAATGGAAGTTATCCGATCAAAAAATCAGAAGTTCATGTTAATTTTTCAAATAATTTGTTAAATTTTTAAATTTTGTCTATTTATTTAACTTTAATCGTTGTTATGGAGCTCGCTTACCAGTATTCAACCATTCGTCAAAAAATGTAAATATATAATTGAGATTACTTTGAAATGTCACATAATTTTCCATTTTTAATTTTTAGTCCATATATATAATATAATAATAAATATTGTATAGTACATAAATGTCATTTTATATCATATTTACAATTTAAAAATAAAATGACCTGTATAAGTTGTTTTATATTGGTCCATGTCATTTCCAAATTTTTGATTTTAACTATTTTTTCTCTAGTTTAAATGTTTTGAAAATGTTGAAAATGCTTTGATTTTGTGGATTTGTAAAAAGACTTGACTTTTTTAGTACTTTTGCAAAGAAGCAAAGAAGTTTAATGTGCATTAATCTTAATATTAGAAATGGTTGTATATAAAATTATCATACTTATCGCACTTATCACACTTATCGCAAGAGCCTAGGACTGGGATTCGCGTTATGTGAGTTCCCCAACCACATCAAAAATCTTCTTCACTTGGGGAGTTCCAAAATAAAAATGAAAAATCTATTTCAATTTTTCCATTTTGTTGGTTTTCGAGTAAGTTTTCTACTTGTTGTGTATGTAACAGAGTGCGGAAAGTTTTATTATCATTTTAAATTTGATCTGATTTTATAAATTATTTTTTTTTGCTCCTCCACTCTTCTTCCTGTTTCCTAATTTTCTCCTCAAACTCTCTCTTCTTCTTCTCCATTTCACATTTCTTGGCCTCTTCTTCTTTCTTCTTCCTGCAGGCCATGATTTTATCCCAGTCCTCTCGTGATATCCATCCTCTTTTTAGTCTCTTCGCGTGTACTAGGTTTCTAACCTTCATGTCTTTGTCATGTTTCTTCATGTCTTGCTCTGGCGTTATCGATGTCCCGTCCTTCCTCTCTATCTCCTCTTACTATTTTCTTGAACTCCTCATCCCTGATTTTCTTAATTTGTTCTTTCATCTTTTTCTCTATCTCCTCCTTCTTTATCCAATCTTCCTCTTCCCTTCTTACTTTTCTTTGCTCCTCTTTTTCGGTAAGCGGAGATCAGCCCAACTCTCATCAGGGTTTACATTTGTGAGCCAGGAGTATTTCCCTGCCAATCAACTTGGCACGGCAGTCCTTACAGTTTCGTGTAAGCCTAGGGTCCATCTTTCTGTGAAAAAATGTTTTTCTGTTTTTTCTTTTCTTTTGTAAATGTATGCGTTTGTGTCATTTTTTGTCTTTGTCAGTAGTTTCAAATCAAGTCATTGACATGTATGCCATTCCAAAGAAAAAATTCGAATTCAAATCTATTTTTTACTTATATATTTTTAATGTCTAAAATTCCAATTACCTAACGATTTTGATGAAGAATGGTCCTTCGAAATTCTTGTTCAATTTTTTACCTACTCATTTGCGGTATATAAATTTTTAATTACTTCTTCCCTAATTACTTTTAATTTTTGCATTCTGTCCATTTTTCGGATTCTTAAAGTTCGATTTCGCTTTTATTATCTAAATCTTTATTTAACGCTTGTATTGGATGGAGTTCTCTACCTAAATTTAAAAAAGCTGGCGTAAATTCTATTAACGAATGTTTAATTGTATTTAACGCAAACTGTAAGTCATCTAAATTTTGATCTCATGATTTATGATCGTTTTATAAATATGCTTTTATAGCAGTTTTAATTGATCTGTTACATCTTTCAGTTGGATCTGCTTGTGCATGTTATTCAGGAATTTTTGAATGTAATACTAAATGTTTCAGTTAAGTTAATTATTGATTTATTTATGTACTCTTTGTCATTATATGTGAACAAAATTATAGGTATTCTCCATTTTGAAATTATACGTTTATGACCAAAATATATTGATTTCTCGACTTTTTCATTGGTAAAGGATCCATCATATCTGATGCTACTACTGTCCACGGTTCTTTAATTATACTTCTTCCCACAAGAGCTATTTGATTATTTACTTTCGGTTTAATTATGTGATAAATTTTTCATTCTTTCACATATTTTAATATTTCCGAGTACATTCCGGGCCAAAAATAATTTTCAGAAATTTTCGCATAAGTTTTTTACGTGCCTAACTGTCCTTCTTGTCTATTATCGTCATTTTCAATTAAAGCTTGTTCCCTTAACTCTTTTGGTATTGTTAAGTTCCACGCATCGCTATCTAAATTTAAGCTTGATTTTAAGGAGTCGGGTCTATAAAATACAATTGATAATCGTGTTTTCTCCAATTTTGATTTTCTTCTGGCTTGTTTTTAACATATACCATTTTATTTTTGTACCAAATATCCTCAACTTCTTTCAAATCTTTTTCTTTCTTTTCTATTACGCTGGCTAAAATACTTGAAACTTTTATTTCATTTTCATTCGACCTTGATTGCGCATCTGAGACATGAATTAAACTTCCTTTCCTATATACTAATAATAAAATCTGCCAGTTGGATTTTTTAAATTATGAAGCCGTTTCAGGGCAATATTATCTGTGATGACTTCAAATGAATATCCCTCCAGACAAAGCCCAAACTTTTTTATCGTCTAGGCTACTACTAAACATTCTTTTTCTGAAGCAGAATATCTACGTTCTGTTTTATTCAGATCTCTGCGTGCAAAAGCTATTACATAATTTTCGCCGTTTATTGTTTGTGTTAAAACAGCTCCTAATTCTATATCGCTAGCATCAGTTTCAAGTTGAAATGAACTTCCAAAATCAGGGCAGGCAATAATTGGTACTGTTGTCAGTAAGTGTTTAATAGTCGTAAATGCTTATTCCTGTCTTTCAGTCCATTCCCACTTCCCTTTTTAACAGCTTTTGCAGAGGTTCTATTATTTCTGCAAATTTTTAAATAAATTTCCTATACCATGAAGCCATTTCTATTAATCTCTGAATTTGTTCAACCGTTTTTGGCCTTGGGAAAATTTAAACAGGTTCGATTTTTTCTTCATCTACCTGTAACCCTTTTTCGTTTACTTTAGAGCCCAAATATTTTATTTCAGAAAAATCAAATTCGCATTTATCCAATCCTATTGTTAAACCTGCATTTTCAATTTTATCTAAAACAATTTCTAAGTATGTAAAATTTTTCTCGATAATTTTTCATACTATAATTATGTCATCAAGGTAGCAAAATACGCGTGGTTTTAATTTGAGTGTAATTATTTTGTCCACCAGGCGCTGGAATGTAGCAGGAGCATTTGCTATTCCAAATGGCATCCTCTTAAATTGATGCATTCCTTTACCTGGGACTATAAAAGGTGTCATTGGTTTAGATTCCTCGACCAACGTTATCTGATGATATGCTGAACGAAGATCTGTTTTGGACATGTACTTTACTGACCTTAATGCATATAATATTTTCGATATTATAGGAATTGGATATAGATCTTTTTTAGCTATTTTATTTACTTTCCTAAAATCCAAGCAAAATGTATATTTTCCGTTATGTTTCTTTATCGTGACAATCGGACTCGACCAATCACTAATAGATGGTTCTATAATTTTTTCTTCTAGTAGTCGATCTACTTATTCATACATACATTTTCTTATTTTGGGTGACACATAATAGTATCTTTGTCTTATAGGCTCATATCCTTTCGCATATATTTTATGGTTAGTCATATGTGTCGGTTTTCATTCTGTGCCCTGATCTATTACTTTTCTTTCAATTAAATTTTCTTAATGCACTTGTTGTGCTTCATTTAATTCTTCTATTCCTTTCGAAATTTTCTCGCGAAATTCTAAACTTTTCATCCTTTCTATTTTTACTCGTGTAATATTATTATTTATTACCGTATTATTTCTAAAATTATACCAATTACTTTTTATAATTGCGAATAATTTTTCTATTATTGAGTCATTTTTTCCTCTGTTTTATCGATAACCGACTTCAATTCATAACCATTTTTCTCTTTATCACATTCTGTGACGGGGTCAAGACAAGATTTGAGTTTTTAAAAAGTAGTCGCCCTGACACGTAGTCAGAGCGACGTTTCTTTATTCCGAATGGTAATTAGGTTTACCTAGAACTGGCGCGCTGAGCCAAAGCGCTACAATATGTAGCCCTTTAATCTTATCTAAAGTACGTGGGTGTATGCCACTGTTACACCCCCCTTGTTAGACAGAGTTTAGTCCCT